>VMDR010002763.1:0-84044 GCA_007922815.1 Macrotus californicus
GTCCCAGTGCCTGCTGCAGTGCAGGCACTGCTGGCCACGTGAATGTGTGAATACATAACACACTTGCCACCTCCCTCCTCCGTGCCCACCCGCTGTGCTCAACTCAAAGTCCCAGCACTGAGATTCCAAGAATAACGTGGAGCAAATGATTCTAGAACATCTACTCCTTGTGTCTCCCTCTCCCCACAAGGTGGTTTTTTTTGCGGGGGGGGGGGGGATTTAATCCATTATTGAAATGAACACACCATTCCCAATCCCACCCATTATAAGGATACCCCTACGAACCCTAAGAATGCCTTATAAGGAAGTGGATGTCTTAGAAACATGCAGAGAGCACAGCCTGGCATGCTTTGACACGACAAAACACCTCTTCCCACAGCTTCTGTTGGTTTTTCCCTCTCCCCACCCCTCAGCTGAAGGTAAACATTGCTGGGTGGGATCCTCATGTTCTGCTCAGCTTTTGAATAAATAGCACAGTCTAAACTTTGAATCCGTGCTCTACTACAAACCTATCTCATTGCATGGGTCAAATATAGAACCAGTCTGGAATCAATGAATGAGTGAATGAACACATGAATGAATGTATCTTTGAAAATCAAGGAATACACAAGGATACAATTCATATCCTGGCTTGAGAAATTAAGTTCTTTCCAGAATGGCTCACCAGAAACACATGGTTTTTGTTTGCTTCTGAGAAGTTCAGAATAGATCACCAAGTACTAGTGAACACATATTAACCATATGATTAAAAATGAGATCATTTTAACACTTAAAACAAAGTGTTTTATTTTTTTTGGAAGTACTACTTCACCAATTTTTTAAAATAAACGTTGTCTTACTAATTAAAATGTACAGAAGTATATCTTGCTTTATAAAGGGAGAAAATCAAAACTCAGATGCATTAAAGAACCCTAATGTTCCAGGAAAGCTCCCTTCGAAACACAGAGGCTGCCTCTGACGTATTTCCTTTTGAAATTCTGATTTTTCTCATTTCAGGGCACCTACATGAATAATGATGTCAAGTGACATTACTAAAGAATTCTGACTTATCTTACTAGTTGTTTTCTCTCCCCTAAAGGGAAAGAATACCAAAGAAACACCCAGGTAATGTTTAAAGGTTAACTGCATTTTCTTTGTCTACACCTCACTGTCCCAGTTCGAAGGGTTGCCTGCACAGCTAACCACATCCCTGCATGCCTTGCAAACTGCATCTTTGTCCTGGGGGCTGGGGAGGACCAGGAAGACCAGAAGCAGCTCCATGCATTTGGAAGCCTTGCACAACGAAGCGGGCTCGAGGGCGTACTCTTGATTTAATTAAGACAAAGATAAACTTTGCCGAGTGCTCTTCTTCACATGAGGAAATCCCAGTTGAGGATTGAGCAAATGATCAATCAGTTTCCCTAAAGCAAATTAAATCGATTTTGTAACAGCTCCCCAGACTCAGTAGGACTTTCCAGGGAGGCAGGTCCAGGAGCAGAAATGGTTACCAGGGCCCCGGATCGAATTTCATATTTGCATAGATAAGTGAAAATTTTATTTTTCTTCCCCTGCGGGCTCTTTGTATTTACTTTTTCTCTTTGATCACACCCATCACAGTCGACTCCCATCCACCCAACTGAGAGCGACTCACAAGGTTAACAACAACAAGCAGAGGTGGATGGATGGGGCCCATCCTGGGCAGGACTGGCCACATAATTTGCAGAATCCAGTGAAAAATGAAAATGTAGGTCCTGTTGTTCAAAAACTAAGAATTCCGGGAGGCCAACAGCAGCGCATCAAGGCCAGTGCAGGGCAACTCACCATGCAGGCCGTCGGCCCAGAAGGCTGGCCTGGTCCCGGAAGACACCTGCCAGGCTCCCTGCCTTTCAATGAGCTTTAAGGACAAAGTCAAGTAAACCTCCAGCGAACCAAACACATGGAAATGAAGTAACAGCTGCCTAGAGAAACAGCTCTTTGAGGCAGCAGGAAAGGTGCTGAGATCTGCTCATTCTTACCCTCCTTCTGACTTGCAAAATGTCTTAATAAAAGTTGAAGCAAGAAACCATGCGATGGCAGCTAACATTTTCCCCAACTGTCCCCCTTTGGGAAAGCAGTTCTTCTCGCCTTCAAGGTCACCCTACTACGCTCAGCCGGCCATTCTCCTCTGTCAGTCTCATCCTGTGTTGCATTAACCCCGCAGAATAATGTTTGAGATGAAATCCCAGTATCAACGGCGTCTTAAAATATCTAACATATCTGGCAGGAACCACGGCGTTCTCAATCACCAACAGAGAGGGAACAAGTTCCCATTCACCAGCTGGAGCTGGCCAGGAGGAGGTCTGGGATTCTCAGCACATTCTGGGAGCTTCAGGCACTGGAAGGGAGTCCCTGTTTCCCAGCCCATGGGTACACTTTAAATAGCCATTAAAACGGCATCTCAAAACAATAAAAGAACTCAAAGGACCAGAGGAACAAAATAAATGGTGCTGTAAAAGGAAATGGAAACATTACCATAATTAGAGCTTTTAAAAGAGACTTTAAACACTGGTTGGACACCGATTTCTTTACAACAGCATTCAAGCGGATGGCAAGAATTCCACTGCGGACAGCCTCGGCATTTACAAGAAAGGAAAGACGAAGAAGGCTTTTGTAAGGTGAGTAAAACTTTATCCCGAAACCTAGTTTTTAAACAAATAAGTCAAAACACCCTTTTGGCCTTGGTGAGGGACGTCAGGCTTCCCCTAATCTGGCTTTACCATCAGCATGCCATTGACCCAGAAATGTCGTTGGGAGAGAAGGGGCTCCTATCCCAGGCTAAAAATGTCAGAACCTAACCCCTTCCTTCGTCACTGACCATCCTCTTTAAGGTACCTACACAGTGCAATTTTCGGTGTGTAATGACACCTTCCCCGTGAGTCCCTCCCAGACAGGAATGCCATTTAACACTGAAGAATGTCCCCATACAGTCCCAGATTAAGTGTGTTTTAAATCTCTCTAGGAATAAGCACTAGACATTTTTACCTAGCAGACGAGCACAAAGCCTCACTTGAGAGATGTGGGGGGATGGACAGAACATTCAGGGACAGCACGCACTAGGTGGGGGGAGCCTGGGTCAGGTGCCACGGACCCGGAGTTTCGACCAGATGTAGGACAGTGTGCCAAGGCTGCCCTTGGGGTGCGGGGTGACTGCTGGGTACAGCCATGGTTCCCCTGCTTTGCTTCAATACAGAGCGCACCACCCACCTAAACCACAGGCCAAAAACCCGTCCTAGAAAAGAAGGCAAGGTTATCTGATCTCATTAGGACAATTAGAAGCTCCTGTGCACTAGGCAAACACACCATTTCACAGTGAGTAATGCAAGGACAAACACGTTTTGGTTAAAGAAAAATGTCCCAGAATTAAATATTTTTCAAACCATGCATGCAGTCAGCAGCTTAAACTTTTGAAGCCTAAATCCCGTCTTCAAAAATTATTTTTTTGTTGAAAAAGTTCTCTCTTTGGTATTGTGGGGGACGGGGCGGCGGGACCTCAAGAGGGACTTCCTCACTGGAGAAAGACTTGGAAAAACCCCCCAAAGCTAAACTAAAAGCAGTCATCTTGGCCGGGAGTCCTCTGGCTTTCCCCTTGCTATTATTAAGTATCCTTCTGTTTGACTAAGAATCTCTCCACCTCTCACAAGCCGTGGTTTCTCTCTCCGTGTCCAGAAAAACCCGAAAACCATGTGTTTATAATGAGCCTGTTGCTATGCAAATGACTAAAACACATTACAAAAGTCTTTCCTTTGAGTCAGGCGAAGATGAGCTGCTACAGCAAGAGTCCCTTCGCTGAATAGAAAAGCTGGCAAAAAGGAATATGAGAAGCAAGGCCAAATGGGGGGAAAAGAAAGAATACAGCGGCCCCGTCCCTTAAGTCATTTTAAGCAGAGGTTTCAGGAAAATGAACATTTTTAAAGCTCCAAGGTAATGTGTCCTTGACAGCTTGGAGTGGGAGTAACAAACTTAAGAATCTTTTTGGGGTGGGGGGGAAATGCAGACAACTGTAAATGAACGACAATAAAGTAATTTAAAAAAAAAATTAATAAATAAATAAGAAAGAGACAATTTAATAAAAGAAAAAGAAAAAGAATCTTTTTCATTCCTAAGGGTTCACAACTCATCCACCCTCTGTCCGCTAGGGTGTCCTTTTCACTGGTTTCTTCACGCTTCTCCAAGAACATCAAGAGATTTTTTTCCTTTTCTGTGTACTCCTGTGTGTATTCTCCTTTTGATATTTTTTCCCCTGTCCTTCAGTTACCACCTAAAATGAGGGCCTGATTTGTCCATTTCTTCTCCAACTCAGTCACGGCATCTTGGCCGATCTCCCTCACTTAATGAAGAGATTTGTTCTCCAAAAGTCATACCCAGGAGATGAGAGGAGACACAGTATGTCAAGATTAACGTCAAAAACACAGAGCTTCTCAATTTTCTAATTAAAAACAATCTGGACTGAATCATTTTAATAAAGTCAGTTGCTGCCTTCTTAGACAGTTTGCAACCAACAACATTCGCAAATTTTCGTTGTGCTGTTCTGGGTAGCCTACTAGTCTGCAAATTTTCAAGGGTGGGGTTGCCCGGGGACAAGAAATGACAACGCACGCCTTTTAATTTTCCTTTCACCCCTATGTGTCTTAATATATATGGGTTCACACACACATCGAACAAGCAAAGGGACAAAACCCCAGAGTATTAGCTCTAAACTCTGTACTCAGAGAGGAGAGGTGGCCGGTCCTGATGAATGCTATAGAACCTGTGTGACTCTCCAATAGAAGCAGCCAAACCATTGCAAACATGTGCTGGACAAAAACAAGTTTGGTTGGCTTCAGACAAAGGCTTATTTTTTAAGCACAGATGGTTGAATGGTTGCCTCCTCCAACGGGCTGCCCACAATGAAAGACAGATTTCTGTGTCTAATCTATGCAAATATCTTACTCTGTGGGCATCACAAAGACTAACTGTTTTGAGTCAGACATGGCAGATCCCAGGTGCTCTCAGATGCCAAGGCCCATCTCCCACCTGAGATGCCGGTAACCTGGGTAACAGCGGATGGCTGGAGAGTTAGTCACTAACCCTCCTTCTTCCCTGAAACATCCCTCTGGAATCCTGCCCCACGGCCGCTGCTTCTCCTGGGCTGCTCTGCCTGGAAGACAGTTTCAACATTCAGAGGGGACCCCAGACGCTTCCAGAAGCTCCCAGGACAGCTCAGATTCCTGCCCCATCTGCCACAAAAAGACTCCTAAGACTCAGTAGTATTCTTCACCTTGAATTCAGCTCATCTATTCATCTCTAACAGCAAACCCCGGAATCTCGAGCACTTAAAAATGTGATTCTGTCCCAGCCAAGTTTCCTTTATACTCTAGTCCATGTGCCTACCACCCACAGCAGGTGGCACTGAATCACACCTGAGTCACTGTTGGTGACCTTGAACCTTCCTGAGTGTATGCTATTCCCTTTTTCTGTCCTTTTTCCCTCTACAGATTTGCCTTTCTTTACCCACAACACATTTCTCTCTTACTTCTCTATCTCCCCAGGTGCAGATTTTGATTTGCTCTGACTCCCCCTTGTTAGTGCAGTCCAGTTTCAAGACCCCTGAGGGCAATAAAAATTCCTGCAATGCCGAAACACACATACACACACAACTCCTCGTGCGAACCCGGCCCCTAACTTTAAACATCCTTTGCCATAAAAAGAAGGTCACAGCTGAAATCCACATAGTTTAGTTCCAAGGTTTAAGTCTAAAAATGTCCTTCAAAGTTTTAAATTATTTTCTTTGTTAGTTTTTCTGAGCAAATGACAGTAACAGAGTTCGCTTCCGAATCCTGTGTGGGAAAACACTCTGTCCCTCCTTATCAAGCTTCTTAAACAAACCAAACTAACGGAGCAAAAAGAAATTCTAAAGAAAAGTGAAACAAGTGCATCCTAATCTCCAGCCTCAATCACCATCACCACCAAAAATTCTTACTCTTTCCCTCACATGTTGAGATGTGAACACTTTTTGCTGTGTTTCAGCTCATGGATGCACACATGGACAATCAAATAATGCAGTGTTCATTTTACTCACCTGGAAAATCTAAAACTGCACAGAGCTTTAGAGGTTAACGAATCTATTGATTCCCAAGTATGGATGAACATCGGAACCACCTAAGGAACATTATTTATTTTAAACAATACCTCCTGATCCCTAGACTTCAATATTCCCACTCAGACTACAGCCCTAGAATCCATACTTATAATAAATACTCCAGGAAACTGTGATATAGCAGGTCCTGGTCTGTTTAAGCAACTGGTTTGTTCCAACATCTTACCCAATATGGCGGTCAATACACCGCTATCCACTCTGCCACTCGCTTCCAGACTCCGTGGCTCTTGCCCTTTTACATGTCTGCTTGTTCCACTTTTATATGGATTTAATTATTGTTGTGGAAACTGTGTTCTTATGTTGAGCCAAGTAACCAAAGTCTCTTGATTCCTTGAGTTTCCCTCACTATCGGCCCTAATTTTGTGTTCCAGGACGGTGGTGGCAGAATTCCTTCCCTACAAGTCTTCAAAGATCCTCAGGCAGCTCCTCCACCCTTGCCAGTCTTCACTTTCCTAAAAACCTGATTCTTTCAAATTCAGGAAGCACAATTTCTGAGTGCCTCACCACTTCAACTGCTCTTCTACAACAACAGACCTCACAGAATAATACTGTCGACGGTAACCACATTTCATTTTTTGTCTCACTGATTTTTTTCTCAACGTGCATTAACGTACAGTCCGTGTTTCAGCCTCCTTACTCATCATTGCCTTGCATTCAATGGCCCAAGAGCCACAGATCAGCAAGTTCTTATTAACCTAACGCTGTGTTCCTAGCTGTGTAAGGTACTCAGCAAGGATTCAGAGGCCAGTGGAAATCGTCCAATTTTGAGGCGGAAATAACTTCTTGTGCAGAAAGGCCTTACATAAGTGCAATAACTTGAAAACAGTGGATGACAGTATATAACCAAGTACTTCAAGCAGGTGAGTCCTGAAAGACTGAACACAGGTTTTCTGGGTCAGACTGTGAGCTATGTCACGGCCTCTGTTGATAGAAATGCCACCTATTTAAACAATACTTCCTTATTTTAAAAAGATGGAAACTATTACCTCAAAATGTATACAAAAAATGAAAGTACCTCCTCATTTCAGAAAATTCAAAATCTAAGAAACTACATGTGCAATAATCGAGTTGAACACTGTTCCTTCCTTCCCCTCAGCAGGTCACGGGCACGGCCCCCCAAGCACTCTGAGTGCCGTGATCCGGAGAAAGGGTGAAAATCAGAGAGTTTATGCAATTCCCTTCGTTACTGAAAATAACCATTTGAGGAGGAGACATACCGCTCCCTGGCACACTTTAATGAAAAACTCTTACCACTCAAGTGACCTACACCAACACCCACAAAAATGCATTTGTTTCATTCATAGAATCGCAGACTATCAGAACTTGAGGAAATTATCCAAAGCCCTCTCTTTACTGGCAAGAGCGAAATATCTGTTCAAAGATGGAAGCTGATGCTCTCCGAGGTGAAGCAGCCAATGAGCAGGAAGATGGGACCAGTCTGCAGGTGGGTGTCCCCTCTACCGCTGGCTTTCCGTGTCCTCTTCTTTAACCCTGAACAATGAAAACTCCTGCCTTGTCAGCGTATTCTTCAGCTCCTCTCCCATCTTCAGTTACACCTCGATCCCCAAATCCAAAGACTGAAGGAACGTTTTGTTTGGGGACATTTTGAGGGAAAGAGCGGACTCAACAGTGAATAGGTGGCTAATTTTTTATTCAAGTCTAGCGTATTTTCCCCATAGTCTGCTGCTAGACACGAAATTCTACCTGACTCACGAGCATCGTAAGGAACTGCTGGGCTTAGCTATCTGCATTCAAACACAAATTCTAAAGCTGCAAAGCTGCTGGTAAAGAACCTCCGTCTATGCATCCTCTTCCCCACTCCCCCCCCCCCCCCCCCCCCCCCCCCCCCCCACACACACACACATCAACCAACTCATCTACTTCAGCTGACACCTCCCAGTTCATCCACACCCTCGTGTGGAACGTGGAAAAAAATGCACCTACCTTGTGGCCTCTTGCTGAAGCCATGACACATTTGGCACATAGAACATGACTCCGAAGAAAAGCAGAGGCTCATTAGCGAATTTGTCCAAATGTTTCTTCAGAGGTTTCTCCAGCTCCACCCATCGCGCTTGCTGGCTCTTGCTGAGAAACCAAAGGCCAAAGTAGTGCGTCTAGATAAAAGGGGAAAACATAAAACAACATCAGTTCCTGCTCACAGGGGCCTTCCCAAGACCACACAGGAAAGAGGGCTCCCGTGTCTCACGCCACCTTGGGCTCCCCAGCCCATACCCTAGGATTTGGCTTTTACTTTCTAACTTCGGGACAAATTAAAAAGAAACCACGTGTGCAGAAGAGTGTGATCTACATCGAGAATCCAGAGGGAGCATTCGCACCCATTACGACTGTCTGTGTATGTGGGTACCCATGCATCCTGGTTAGGTAAAGGGGGTGGTGCGGGGTGGAGACCATGCTGACTTTTCCCCTAAGATCTCAAGGCTGACTTTCCAGTCGCTTCTGAGTGCCCCGTGATCTCACATGGAGCCTGCCGGCCAAGGCAAACACACAACAGTTCTGCACCTGCTGTGAAGTAACTGTTCACACAATGAAGACAAAACCTTCTGCCCAATGAAAGCTTCCACAGTGGACAGTGTTTTCATCCAGTACCAGGTTTTCACTGAAAACCGATTCACTCCTTTTGAGCTTTAATGGAGTCTCTAAAAAAGACATCGCCTTGACCACCTCATGACACACGAACTGCAGGAAATCTCTCCCCCATATCGAGCTTTCAGAGTGGAAGTGTCTCGTCTTCGCAGCTGCCACAGGGCTCCCAGGGGTTGTCCTTGGGTGATGACGGTGGGATCTGACAGATGAAAGCGAGCTTTTCACCTTTAGACTTGAAGCCTCGCCCAGTTTAGTTCTGAACAACGTGCTAAATGATGAAAACAGGTGCTTGTGTGCACCCAATCCTGCCTGCATATTAATTAATGCTCAGATTTCAGGATCAGCCTTATGATCGCCACAAAATAGATCACTGCTTTTGAAGCATTCTTTTATATTTCAATTATAGCCTAGAATGCTTTAGAGCACACCTGGAAATCGGCCTTCAAAAGAATGTTTTCATTACCACGTTTAATTTCCAAAGGCATTCCCGTGCAGACGCTCCCCTCCAGCTGGCTGCCCCCTCCGTGATACCGAGGACCAACTATGCCACACAACTCAATCGAGACCTGCTGTAAGTTTTCACTCTGACTTGACGAGAAAACCAGACGTGAAATGCCTCCATCAGACCCAAAAACGCTACAGGATATCTTCAAATGACCCTTTCATATGGGAGCAGCGATTTGACCTGCTTTCCTCCATGATGTTCCAAAGGGCAAGTCCACACCAGAAGTCTCTGCATTTCTCGAGCAACAAAAATACAACAAACAGAGCCAAGGTTCTATTTTCATCCCCTCGGACACACTTGCTCGAGCGAGTTCTGAGCTTATTGTTCCTTTCCCAGCCTCAGTGAGTCCATGAGCTGGTCTGATGTGACTGATGATGTCGAGGAAGTGAGATGTGGCTGAGTTGAAGGGGACAGGCTTTGAAGTCAGTTCATCTCCCAGCTCTTGCTTTCACCACCTCGGTGCTTGTGGCCAAGTTACTGAGCCTCCCCATGTCTCAGAGCTTTCTCATCTGTAAAATGGGGGTGCAGGTTCCGAGGGCTGTAAATAAGATGATGCCGAACAACCGTGCGTGTGGCGGGCACGTGTTAAGTAGCCACTTCTGTTGCTGCCGATGCTACTGGTACCATCATCATCATTGAGAGATAAAAGCAGGCAAGCCTCAAGAGTTTTTTTCATCAGCCCTACTGGCATCCTTGATGAACCACAGGATGAGAAAACAGAGATTATCTGGAACTCGCTGAGAAAAGGCAAGCAAAAGTAGAAGCTGGAAAGCTTATCAACAACAAAAATCAAAAAGGTCTGAGAAAAAAAGTGAAGAAGCAATGCCTCCCCAGGATTCTCTTTGTGGCCTCGTTATAGTTGTTGGTGGGCAAGGGAACATCACTCTGGGGCCGTCCTAGGGGGTCTAAGACTGAGGCTCCCACAAAACTCAAAATGAGGTCACCTGGGTACTTAATAAAGTGTCTGGAAAGGGACCAAGGCAATGCTGCATCACACTGAATGCCTTTAAGGAGCACAGGGCTGTAGAAGGGTGTTATGGATGGCTAGCAGTGAGTTTGTATATAATAAATGAGGTAACATATGTAAACAGGAATGTGCTATGTAATAATTATTTGAGTTGGAAAAGAGCCCTTTTATAAAGCGTGGGTGGAGACAGGGAGGGCAAGCGTTACAGTGACTTAACAGGCCAACCATGATTTATTACCTTTCACTAAAAGTAGCCTTGACATTTGGGGGTATAATTTTATAGGCCATACTTCATTCAAATTATAACATTCACTCAAATTAGTAACATTCAAATTATAAAGGGCCCACAGTAACTGCATAAACATCCTACAGTTGATTTTTCAAGAGAAAATTTTTTAAACAATTTTTCTTACCGCTCCTAGGCTTTAAGGCTAGTATTTTAAATCTCACTTTGTCATTCCCACCCACCCAGCCGTTAAACCAGACCTGATCTTCACTCCCCAAAAAAAGCCCGAGAAAAAATATTCCATCATGTACACGTGCACACACAGGTGCGTGCACTTAAAAAGGGGCTGATGAGGTGCAAGAGAAAGCCCAGCAAGGCAAGAGGCTTGAGCCATCATCAATAGCAGAGAGCGGTAAATAGCAAGGCACACGATTTCCAGTGCACAAGTGAAATAAAAACCTAATTCATGGCATACGATTTTTTGTTGTTGTTGCCACATAGCCTTTTCCAGAGGACACGGGATGCTTCAGGGTGACTCGTTCTGCCTTTACCCAGTAAAATAATTACAGAACTACTCAAAACATGGGGTTTCCAGGGCAGGGTGGAACTGGAGGAGGCAGGTCACCTGGAGGACAGAGCTTCTACCCACTCACAGCCATGACAACTGGATTTCAGGAGTGCTGCGCTCAGTCATCAAGCAGGAAGCGAGGTCCATTCATGAGGCTACCAGCCCTGCATCACTCTGGGATGCTGTGCCCGGAGCAACCTTCTCTGTCACCACTCCACCTCCCCCATTCTTACCTCCAGCCATATACCTACTCGGGGGGTGTTCAAGAGAGGGGGGAAACGGTCTCAAAGTTCTCATCCTGCTCCAGTCGAGTTCACAATGCAGCGCACGTTTATTCTGCCATGTACACACAGTGCCGCCCAGGAAGTGGGGCCAGAGCCCAACAGCTCACCTAAACATGTGCACCAACCACCCTCCCTTGCGTCAGCCAAGAGACCATTAATCCCAGCAGGCCCAGCTGGGACCACACCAGGCCTGTTCACAACGGACCTGCCAACTCAAACTCCAGCTGGATTCTGGAAGCTGAGCCAGCCTCACTGCGATGGTTGAGGAAAATGTGGTGGATGATTCCAAATAGAAACCACCTCCTCCTCGGCCAGAAGGATCCCAGTGTGCTGCCTGAGTAAATGCGGGTGAGCCCGGTTTGGCGAACCATGGGGGCACCCACCTAGGCCAGATCCATCCCATCCCACGATACCTCTGGGTCAGCTAGCCATCCCATTTTATTGTTCTAGTTCTCTTTGGAAAATAGCTCTGGTGCCGGGAATTCTGCAGTGAGTTCATTGCAATGATGAGAAAAGAAGACCGAAGGACCAGCTCCCAGGGAGAGGAACCGCACCTCTGAATCAGTTACTAAATACGCAGCACTAAGAAACAACGTGGGGGAGCTGCACTACACTGCCATTTTCACGAGTAGTTTCTTCATCTGCTTGGTTTGGAGCTGGGCATTTTAACAGAGGAAGCACGGTGTGTTCTCGCCCTCAAAAACAGGCTAGTTTCTTCCGTGGTAGAGTGGTGTGTGAGCACTTCACAGTCAACGTAAGATCTCTCTGTTGGTATCATGTAAACACTGCCTTCATAAACAGTCTGGAGCGTTTTTGATTCGTTTGCTCACTTATTTGTAGAGGCCACGGTATCCCCACACACTGATTAGTAACAAGAAAAGATTTCTCGTGGGTCTTTCTTCCCGTTGTGGGGCCGATGGCACAGCTTTCATGTCCACTGTGTGGAAGGGTTTCAGACGCAGTCTCGGCAATTACAATACTACGGGTTAAATCCACGATCTTATCTCCAGCATTCTGGAGAGTTAATCATCCAGAAGCAAAAAAGTTCAAAATTCCCTGTATCGAGTTGTGATGGGGGGCGGCCTGGAGTACCCAGTATTTCAGTGGTGAAGTCAGAAACTGGGAGCCGGTGTGCCTGCACGTGCAGGAGTTACATAAAGCACTGAAGCCTGCACTGAGGCGTGGAAAGCACTTCCACAGATGACTATGGGCAGACTCTGAAACAGCTCATCATGCAGCTACATTCCAAAGGCTTTGGAAAACAAGCCACCGTGCATTAGCTGGATAACTGCAGAGAAACAACGTGTATGCAGTCCACCTCTTCTCTGGGCAGGTCTGGGATTTCTATAGCTGACACATCTGTAATTAACCACGGCACCATCTTTGTTTCCTAGCCAACCTCTTCAAAAAAGTACAGGAAAAGAAACTGCAGACTAACGTAGACCCGAGAAGCAAACCTCACTGCCAAGAAAAATCACTCAGAATAAGCAAAAATAAAAGAAGACTTACAAGTTAAGACTGGGGAAATGATTTCAACTACAACCTCTGTGTCTAGAAAGCAAACCCTGGTGTCAGTTTACCTCACAGAATGGACAAGGCACTAATAAGATTTCACATGATTATCATCGTTACAGGGACAAAAAGCGATACAAATTCACGTCTCCCGAACAGACTAGTTCTCAATCGATTCTTAATCAGGGTTGACCAGGTTAGCCTCCGGCACGATCAAACACACACGGGTGTGGTGAAGCAGACTGTCAAGTACAGGGAACGCCACTCCTGTGTGACAGGGTCAGGAAAGGCAGTGTCCTGTCTGATCAAATATTCCCATCACCACACAAAAGTTACCAATTCCCCGAAATGAAAGCAAGCCACAGAAATAGCCTTGGCCTAAGTTGGCTGTTCCTCGATGGTGGGAAACGCGCGTTAAGATTCCGTATCTTTAACCCTGTAGCCACTGTGAAAATACCAAAATACGCGGCATCTCTACCGTGGCTGATAGCTTTGGACAAATCAACTTTTAGGAAAGGCAAAAGTGTAAATCTGCAAAAGAAAACGGGGATCAGTTGGAGGACAGTCACCCGCCCTAGGAAGTGATGATGGATCTTTCTTTTCTTGAGGTTCTTCTAAAAACCAGCATTCTTAGTCTAACCCTTGGAGAGGCCAGGAGTTCCTGAATTCACATCGCCAGGAACACTGGACTTGCTAACAGAATGACAATTCTCTATCCTGAACGGACTTTAGCTGTGAAGAGTATCTCAGGTGCCTTTGCCACATTATTTATCCCTTCCCCACTTAGTATTTTTTTAATTAAAAGGACAGTCAAGATTATCCCTAAAGGAAGTTAATTCTAGCATATTTTTACATTTTATCGTAATTCTTTATATTATGTATTACTAGTAGCATGGCTCCCCTGCCTATCTTAGAACGGCACTCACTGTTTAGTAGAAATATAACGAAAGTCACATATTTAAGAAGTTAATTTTAGTAAATTTTCTTTAAAACGATATATGTGAAGTATGATACTTTCAACATGGAACGAACATAAAAAAGGACTAGTGAAATATTTTAACCCTTTTTCCACACTAGGTCTTCAAAATCTGCTGTGCATTCTATACTTACTGCCCGTCCCAGTTCAAAGTAGCGCATTTCAAGTGCTCGCTAGCCACACGTGTCCAGGGGCTGTCACATCGACAGCACAATCTCAGATGAATAGCAACCGTCCAAGTGACTGAAAGATTTGGTTCGATGTGCCATCACAGTGTGCCATAACGAAAGCCATCTAAAAATGGAGCAAGCTGACTTAGAGGAGGAGCCCGGTCCCTGAAACGGCGGAGGCGGGGTCCAGAGTGAGCGTGGTGTCCTGTGGAGGAGACCACCACACTGGAAGGAGGACAATCACTTTGTGTAAACACTACCTCATTTAATCCCCCAACAACTCCGGGAGGTTGCTACTGTTTCCATCTCCCTTTACAGATAAGAAAAGCGAAGCACCAGGGAGTTAGTGAGTAAGTAACCATCCAAGATCACACAGCTATTAAGAAGCAGAACCAGGATTCCAACCCAGATAGTTTGGTCCCAGCCCACATTCCTACCCACCACGTACTTGTTTTTCAAATGTGAGAATCAGTCATGAGGCCACAACCACTTCTCTCTTAATGTCAGTCAGTGGTTTTTCAAACTGGGCGTGGGGACCCAAGGAAATGGAACTCCAGGAGCCATCCCCTCTGCAAACAGAAGAGCTGGATTTTTCTACATTAACGTTCCACCGAAGATGTCATGTGGGGAAGAAGAGCAAGGGGTGAACTCCATTGATCCAAATATGTGGTAACTATATTATCAGAATGCTAGTTTTCTGAGCCTCTGTTTCTTAAATCTCTTCCTTTAATAGAGTTCCTGGCCAGAAATCCATACCTATTTTTTTCTTCTGAACTTAAAACAATGAAAAAGAATGGTTTCCATAAGGAGTTCATTTTATTTCCTCTTGCCAGGATTATTGTTATGTCTACCTGACGAGCCTCTCTGTTCCTCCCGTCCCCCCGTCCTGGTTCCTTTTCTGCTATTCAGTTCCTTTCCTAAACTGCAAGGTGATCACGTCAGGCTCCTCCTTAAAGTCCTTTGGCAGCTTCCCATCTCACGGCAGTGTTTCATTCCCCACGCAACTCGAACAGTATTTAATAAAAAACTAAAATAACATAGAACCACCGAGTTCGACATATTTTTTAAAAAATCTATAGGACTTCCAAGGGTGTTTCCCAAAGCATTTACCACGGCCCCTTTTCCGTCCCTGCACATCCCGGGGAATTAGAACAGTGGGGTCTGCCTGCCTGCGTTTGAACCAGCCCAGTGAAGGCAAGCAGGGTGCTCGGTCATGTGGCCTCGCATCCCTATTAGGGACAGCAAGAGCAGACACCTAACAGACTGGCTGTGAGAAGTTAAATGAGTGGATATACGGAAAGTGCTTGGCACGACAGGTAGCACATTTAAAGGTGGCAATTACTTTCATTATTTTGCGGGCACATTTTGGAAACAACACCCTCAGGAACTAGCTAAAATTCCCTATCCAGACATATTAAAACCTTCAAAGGCACACTCCTGCCAGCCCTTCCACACTCCCCCCCTCCCCACCAGGACCCCCCCAACACACACACACACAAACACATCAGTGCAAACTGAACTCGGGCCCTCCCTGAAAGTTCCACATGCTTTCCTGTTCCTGTACCTCGGCACGGGCTGTTCCCTCTGTTGCTTGTTTGTCCTGTTCTCTGAACTCTAGGGTTTCTCGGAGCTGGGACGCTACTAGATTCAGCTTCCCTGGGCTTGACTCTATTGCTGGCCCTAGGAACCAGGCCTGGACCTGCTGGATGGCATTTGAAGCGGCAGCACATCAGTGCATTCAGAACCAGATCTGCCCCCCCCCAAAGATTACCATATAGATATATGTCATTTGTCAAAACGCACAGGATGAACAACACCAAGAATGAACCGTCACGTAAACTGTGGAATCTGGGGGACAATGCTGTCCTAATGTGGGTCCATCAACTGTAACAAGTGTCCCCCTGTGGTTTGGAATGCTGATAGTAGAGACGTGGATGGGGTAGGTAGGGGCAAGGGGTATACGGAACTCTGCTTTCCTCTCAATTTGTGGTAATCTAAAGCTACTTTTAAAAAAATAAATAAAACTGTCTAATAAAATTAAGTGGTAAAACACAAATTGTAATTAATGAAGATCAAAAATTAAATCAAAATTAATTTTCCTTTTCTAACATAAAGCTATTAGAAAGTTTAGGACGCACCTAAACCACAGGACACTTCTAAGGGCAGAGCCGAATGTCCACCATAGCCTGGTTTCCGGGCCTTCCTCAAGACTAAACATTTTGTTATAGTGTAGGCAGATTTCCACGTTCTCCTCTAAAGTGCCATCAGCTCGACCTAGGAACTGCCCCCAGCACACAGTGCAGTCCATGGAGCAGCCTGGGTGTTCACCCCCTGCTACTTCGGCTGCTGGGTGGGGAACGCATTCCTCCTCGAGGTGTGGGTGCAGAAAAGTAGAGCAAAGTATTAAACGGCTCTGCCTCACCCTGCTGCAGTTCAGAAGCAGCTACGGGATTGTTTCTCAAAAGCCCATACCTTCGATGTCACCTGTCACAATTAGAAAAGAAAGTGATTTGCTCTAAGGTGGATGCACCCGTTTAGGGCCCGTCAAAATAAAGCCAGCACTGAATGCAAACCACACCTTGGCATTAGAAGATCAGTCACACTGCCACACACACTTGACAGCAGAATGTGGAGTTCACTGCTTTATCCTTTCTGACAACACAGTGGTGGGATGATCTGGGGTTGACCTTTGCCCTCACGCTGCCGAAACAATGGTCTGCTAGGAGTAGTTATTACCGCACACATCTTCTGACATGCCTCACCTTGCACCTTACGCTGCAGCTCTACCTGCTGATGTGCAGGGGTGGCTTTCCGGGCCCCAGAATGGGCCTGCTTTTTCACATCCGTGGATCTGCAAAACTCCAGTTCCCCGTGCCCCGTCCCCGTTCAAAGAGCAAAGGCTCTGACCACCTGTCACTGAGGCCTCCCTTCCCCTGCCAGGGCTGCATGTCTCATGGGGCGGCCGCACATGGCACGACTCCCTAAGGACAGCACTGCTGCCCCTGCATCTCCACATGGCCCCTATTCGATCTTAACTGTTGGTTTAAATGCTGGGCTCCCCTACTCGTCTGCCCATTCTTTAGCGATAAAGCTGTGCCTTATTTAGCTTCATTTCATCAAGCCCTAAACAGTGCCTGACACACTGCAGTTGCTCAAGATTTCCTTCAATGAAAAAGACTCAAATTGGAACAAGTACATATTATTAGAGGCAGCGCTATGCATTTTCCATACTGTATCTCTTTAATACTTGCAACAGCACGACAAGGTAAGTAAACCTTACTTACCTTATAAGTAAGGTCACCTAACTAAAAAGCGACAAGACGGTAACTTGAACTCCAGCCCAAGACTCCGAAGCCTGCACTTGCACCTACTTGACCACGTGCTATATCACTCCCCGTGCATGTGAAGAATACTCAGTTACTCTATTGTGAGTGAGCGGGAATACTCAACGGTGAAACTACTGCGTATATTTTTAAATGATCTGTAACTAAAATTTCCCCACGAATTTAGACCAACCTCCGGCTGGACCAATCTACAGTATTAAGATTCTTCCTTTATACCCATGCGCATACCTATGTTTAAATATGTATACCTAAATGAGTTCCTAATAAGCAAAAAAGAGCCGGCCACCAACCAGCAAGGACAGCACATGTGAACCCTATTGTGTCAGCTACAGAGCTATACATATGTGCTGGGCAGGGCAGGCTCCCCCACAGGAAAATGAACTTCAGAGGAAGACCTGAGCTCTGGAACCAGAGCACAAACATGACAACCAGCAGGAGATAGGAGTGCTCAGGTAGAACGGTCCCCCAGAGGATAAAAGTCGGTCTGTGGAAGACACCAAGGGGAGAGGAAGACCTTCCGTGGCCCCAATTTCTATGTGTGCATGGACAGACGGTGGATCGTGAGGACATCAAACACCATCAATCAATCACTTCCAACAGGCACCACCCACCTCTTCTCCATCACCCTGTGGTCTTAGGCAATGATGTCACAGGGCCTAGGACAATGACAAAGCTTTACCTGTCCTCAGTAAGGCTTGAATCTCAGGAGACTATAGTCATTTCAGCACTGGCAACCAGCCCACCATGGCCCCCCACCCAACACAGCCCAACCATTCCACCATGCCCCCTCGCCCACCGAGGCTCCAACCATTCCACTACGCTCCCTTACCCACCGAGGCTCCAACCATTCCACCATGCCCCCTTGCCCACCGAGGCTCCAACCATTCCACCACGCCCCCCCACCCACCATGGCCCAACCATTCCACTACGCTCCCTTACCCACCGAGGCTCCAACCATTCCACCATGCCCCCTTGCCCACCGAGGCTCCAACCATTCCACCACGCCCCCTCCACCCACCACGGCCCAACCATTCCACCATGCCCCCTCGCCCAGCAGCTGGTATGACACATGGCTCTCAAGACACCGATGCTTGTACGGATTACTCACCAGGACTCTTCCCTGAAACAACTGTAAGACTGAAAAAACAGGGCTTGCTTGTTAGAAAGGACACACTGCCCTAAGCAAGAGTCTCTTCTAAACAGTGACGGCATGGCTGTCTTTCTGGTCAACGCTGTGTTTGCATACAGCCCAAAGATGCCTCACAGGCAGTGCAAAGAAAAAGAGGGCCAGGAGGAATTTTAAAAGGAACACAACCCCCACTTGCCAAGCCCCCACAAAAAGCCTCACTGCTCACACTCACTCGAAGTGCTTATTCTCTCTTTCTTCCCTTGGAAGAGGAAACTATAGAAACAAATGAGCAAAAATAAAAGCAGCTGCATCCACCCGCCAGACAGGAGTTCTGTCCCTGATGCGCAGCAGGAATGCCACCATACCAGCTACCCACTCAACTCTTTTAAAGACAGAAAATGACTTTGGCGAGGAGAGTCTCCTGTCTTTGACTCTCCTCAGCCACGGAAACAAAGGAGGCCGCCAACCTGTGAAAGCCCTTAGGGGGTGTCTGGCTCGTCTCCCCTGAAGGTTGTACGATCAAGCCCGTGCTAAAGTATAATAGGATTCTCCTAAACACGAGGCCCAGGCTGAAGAGCACGGTAAGTGCCACAAGACAGGTGGCTGGTCCCCTGGGTGAGTGCTCGCTCTCGCATGCCACACACACACCACACACACACCCCCTTACCTCCCGCAGCTCCAGCCTCTGGGCCACAGCCTCCAGACACTCCTGCCCCGTGCTCTCCACTGACAGTGTGCACTCGATGACATTGCTGTCCAACAGGCGGATCCGGGTGACGAAGCAGTTCTTGCTCAGGACGTTATAGCGCCGTGTCCGGCGGAGCTTCAGGCCGAAAGGCATGGCTCTGTGGCCCTCGGACGCCGCCCTCTTATCCTGGCGTCCACGCCCCTGAGGTGGCCTTAGCAGTTTCAGGACGAGGCGATGGCGCTACCAGCCGTACTCCTCCAGACACAGGAGAGGGTGTCCATGCCCGGTGTGGCACTCCACAGGATCGCTGCAGACAGAAAAGCAGCAAGGTCATTCACTGAAGGGGAGCTACAGGACATATGGCAACCCCTCTTCCCTGCCAAGGTGAATGTCCAGATTCCAGAACCAGAAAGGCACTTGGGAGAGCCCATGCACTTTGTCTTACCTTGCAAGGGTGATGGGATAAAACCCACTTTATAGCTGAAGAAACGGAGACTCAGAGAGAGTAAAAGAACTTGTCCAAGAATGGAGCCTACACAGCAAGGAATCCAAACCCATCCATGCAGCTTCAGCCCGCATGCTTTTTCCACTCTGCAATCCTGTCTGCTCAAGGAAGCAATCGGAGTGGAATCCAGCCCGTTTTTTCAGCTTCTGAACACATATCATCTCATTTCAACCCCGTGAATAACCCTACACTGTAGCTTTTACGACCCCTGTGTCCGAGAGGAAAAAAGTGGGGTTCGTCGATTTAAATGATCCACTGATCAAAACCTTCTCTCGTTCCTCTTGACTCTGTGTGACACTCTTTACTTTCAGTAGCACGGTCTGCCTTTATTTTGGTTTCAATATTTTAGTACTTATTTTCTTGTTCACTTTATTTACTTAGAATAAATAACAGACTATGGAGGAAATACACATTTAATACAGTCAGCAGCTTCCTACTTTTTTTTTCTTAATCCTCACCTGAGGAAATGTTTTTTTATTGATTTGAGAGAAAAACACCGACTGGCTGCTTCCTGTCCAGGCCCCAATCGACCCCACAACCTAGGTGCGTGCCCTGATTGGGCACGGAACCCGCAACCTTTTGGGGTACGGGACGATGTTCCCACAGAACACCCGGTCAGGGCAACCTTTTTAAAACACTTTTAAACATATAAATTCTTGAGTGTGCTTAAAATTGTAATTCCTTGTCCTTTTTCTACCAAATATTTAGACAGCTAGATGTGGGGAGCCACCCCACCATCGTTTTGTTCTGTTACAAAATGCTTGATGCGAAAAAGCCTTGCCACCAAATTACAGATGATTTAACTTACTAATAACGAGATTTCCTGACGCCCTGGTGTCCCACCAAAGGCCAGCGAGGGCAGTATTGCCATGAAGAACACAACCATAAATAACAAGGAAGGGTCCCGACCACTCCACCCAACGCCTGCAATGCTCTCACCGGGAGGCTCCTCTCCTCCAAAGAAGCCAGAAATGCCCAGGCAGCCTCTCCCCTCGCCTATCTGCTGTCCATCAAGCTCAGAGGACCATCTCCTGTTCGTGTGATTGCTCTGTTAACGACTCCCTAAGTCAGGCAGGTTCGGCTGGTCTTCAAACCCTTCATCCACCGAGTGACCTCGGAGCCCCCTGACACGTGGGTGGGCAAGTACGAATAACGACTTGCAGGAATTCTTCAATGAATAAATGAAGTGGCTGCAGGATTTAGCAACCACTCCGTGTCAGTGCCCCAGGCCTCATGCAAGTTGTCAGGGCACAGCCTTACAACACAGCAAAACACACTCCCTCGGCCAGTCTTTGATGCCTGCCCTCAGCACATTCCTCAGCGTGACAGGTATATGTTTTATGACGGCTTAAAATACACATGCCAGTAGAGACTTTGGCTTGGTGAAATATATTAACATTTCTAAATCGCTTTATGTTGGCAGAGTATCGCGTTTACCTCCAAGGTAAGCCAACCTGATGATCTCGTGATATCTACAGAAAGGAATATGGAGGGACCTGCCCCCAAAAGACGGAAAGGGAGCCAGAACTCAAACACAGAGCCCTTAAGAGTTTACTACTCATACATTCCCACAACTTGTTGAAACACAGAGCTCAAAACCCCAAGATTCAATTCCTATATTAGCTAGGGAGCCTCACACAGGAAAGTATTTGCTCTGTGGGCATAAGCCACATAGCTAATCCTGGGCCAGGCACTTTTACGGTTGGGTGTGTCTCATCTTAAACACCCGATGAAAGAATGTGGCTGGCTTGGTGCACATTTATCCCAGCCACTATGAAAAACAACCCTGGCTACCTATTCTGTCGGACTCCATCCATCATGGCCGGTTAGTGAAAAATACCAAGTAAGCTGCAGAAGAACGAGTAGAGGCTACCACAGTTTTCATAATTTGCAGACAAAAACCACACACATCTGAGAAAGAAAAAATGATTAACTGTTATCTCAGGGCTACACAGGGGCGACACGGAATAGAACCCTCGCTTTATATTTTACAGATTTCTAAATGGCTCTAACACTTTACAACTGCTTTACATTATTTTTGCACATAAAGATTAAAGTACTTTAGCTACTGAAAGTGGTATATCAGGAACAATATCTGACAACTTGGCAGGATACCTCCCTACAAAATGCCTGACTCTTAAGTTTTTAAAAATGTTTTAAGTCTTCAATTTGCTACAAACTCCCTTGGGAAGGTAGCAACAGAGAAGCTAAAGAAAACTGGTCTGGTCCTTCTAAAGATTAAGGTCTTGAATCAAAAATGGAAAAGGTAGCATTAGAAGGCAGCTGTTCTGGAGTAAAAGAGATTTAAGAGTCAGAAAAACAAAATGCAATGTGTGACCCTTGATCACATCTAGGTTTGAAAAAAAGCTATAAAAGACATGGGCAATTAGAGAAATTTGAAATAGAGGACAGGAATTAGAGATGAATGTATTATGGTTCATTTTCTTCTGTTTTTGGTGGTAGAATTGCAGTCACATAGGAGAGTGGCTTTAGGAAATGCCAAGGGATACATTTAGGGGTGACAATGTCATGATACCTGTAACTTACTAACACATGGCTATACACAACACACACACACACACACACACACACACACACATACAAATTCAGAGTTGAAACAAGCATGACAAAGCGTTAGCAGCTGACGAATCTCTGTGGCAGGTGTCCAGTTATCCGTGGCACTATTCTTTTAGCTTTTCTGTATACCTGAAAAAAACCTTCACAATCAAAACGTTTAAAAAAAAAATAGGCAGCCCCCCATGCAGGTACTGGACAGGCAGTAACCACACCTACTCCTTAGACCCTGTTTAAGTGGTACTGCCTCTTTCCATGGCCTTCTCTGGTCCTCCCTCCAGAGGTCACTTATTTCGGTACCCCGAACTGATTGGCTGTGAGAGCGGCAGCACATTCTGACCCCAAACTCCCCCCAGAGCAAGGAGCACGCTCCCTCCATCGTCGACACACACATCATTTACCTAAATTAAAAGCTCATGGCATCTACACCCAGAACCTGTGTGGTCACAGAGCTGTGCTTCTGGAAAGAACTTCCAGGCACTCATTTAAGACATTCCTTACCTTCAGGAAGGGCTACCCCTAAATTATCTCAGGTAAACGATCTGTTTGACACTAACCTGTAACAAGAGGGTTAGAGAAGATGATCTTAACACTTGAAGAATCTGTGAATTACCTGCCATGTTTAAGCTCCTGAAGAGCCCATAACATGTGTCACTCACTCACCTTTTAACTATCCACAGAGGAATATAGTTCTACCTGGAAGCATAACCCAGCTCCCTGCTGTATTTTTAAGCCCAGTCCTCTGCTCCGTTGTTGAAAGGCAGAGAGAGCAAGGATGACAACACCCCACCACACAACAGAACCGACATGAAGTCTGCTAGCAAGTCCTCTGTGAAAAGCCTGGCGCGTGTGGTTTGCTGGGGCGTCGTCATATTTACCGCGTGAACATTATAAAACGTGGAACTACATGCCACACTCTTCTAGGAAGGTCCCGTGGTGATGATGCTTCAGATTTTCCTGACGAAACTGGCTTTTCGAAAGAGATCCACTTAGACAGTCATCGTTCTGTTCACTGCAAGGTGTCTGCGTTTGTTTTGTTTAAATGGAAAGCTCCTTTCAAAGTAAAAAGCCACCTACAACGCAGGATTTTATTTATTTATTCTTCAAGAATATATCTAGTAAAGAGTATGAGCCGCAATGGTTGCTGATACCCATTCAGTGAAGTTAAAATCAGGCTTTTTTTGTTACTACAGATGGTAAAACTAACAGTACTGACTCACGTTTTTTTTAAGATAGTAATTTACTCTAATTTCAAAATGTAATCTATTAATCCTCTTTTTCTGGGGTGCATCTTAGAAAAGCAGCATCAGAGCAGGGAGTCGGATGCTAGCCCTTTAGAGATGCGAGTAATTGGGAATAAGAAGCAGAAGCAAAAAAACCCATGAAAGTGCCACAAACACTGAGCACTCTCTACCTCCAGGCCCTTTCTCTCCGTAAGCAAAGGCAAGCAAAGCTAAAGACTACGCTAGCTAGGAAAGACACTTCACAGGAGGACGCTGAGCTGAGTGCTTCTAAGAACCAGTTTACCCTTAAGGAAAAGAACACGGGCAAACCTCGAGGCAAAGCACCGGCATTAACCAGAGAGGCCTGGGCCAAACACTAAGCCATCCATCCTCTCTCAGCCTCGGTTCACTCATCTGTAAAGATAACACCTTCCCAGCTGTTTGTGAGCAGTAAATGAGAAAACGTTTTAGGGGCACTCAGTAGTAGGTGTGGGCAGAGTCCCTTCCTCTTCCCCATCACTGCAAGCCAGTAGCTCAAAGGACAGCAAAGCAGGTGTGGAAAGAAGGCTTTGAGTACCTTACCAGCCACTGTGGAGAAAGTCCTTTTAAAAGAAAAGAAAAGGGCAAAGCAAAGAATACAGAGTTCAACACGAAGCTCTGTGAAGCTCCAACAAATCCCTGGGGAAAGTGACCAAGAGTAAAAATGAACCGTGTCTCCCAGCACTGCCACCCAGGGCAGAAGGAGTCGATCACTCGAGGAAAGGTCCTGTGGAGCCCAGCCCGAGTGGGCAAGAAGACAAGCCTCCTTCCTGTCTCAGTCAGTAACACGTGCATAGTGCCTGATGTTAGCAACGGTTCCTTTTGTGTCCCTTTTGGGGGAAATTGGTTCCAAATGGCCTCTGGTCTCACAACCTGCGTGGCTGTGCCTCTACAGCTGACGGCACACCGGTCTCCCTCGCCCGGGAGAAACTCCCGCCTGTGTCTCAGCTCCCCACTGGGAATCCCCGAGGGAGAGGTCTGTGTCCGATTCAGCGTGTGGTCTCCTGTAAACCGAACGTGGAGCTTTCTTTACACACGGCAGGAAGCTGAATAAATATTTGTCGTTGCGATGAAAGAATGAATCCTGAAAGAGCAGAGTTTTTGCTGCCCAGCTAGGGCAGGGCCTCCTGGTGACCTCAGTGACACTTGAGGAATTTGGAGCCTTAGATAGGTCTGACTCTGGGAGGCTTAAGAGAGGCTTAAACCACGCAGGACAGGAATGAGGGCTACTCCGCTCACTGGTGCTCTGTAGGGGACTGAAAATTGAACTGAGATTTCTAAAAGAATATTCCCACCACCCAAGTGTCCCTTCTTCTAGACCTTCCGGTGCCTGACGTTGGGGGTGGTCTCAAAGGCCCCAGAAAGGAGACACCCCATGGAAGTTCTTTGGAAAAACTACAATGGAACTGAGGTGATCAATAGGATTCCTGTGTGCCCATGACCGCCAAAAGCTATTTGCCGGGACATCCGCCCTGTGAGCACCACATTTGCCTTTTCCACTACACACTAGACAGAGACACACAGAAAAGCTCAGTCACTTCTAAACCCACTCCTAGCCAGTCCGCCGGCTTCCCAAAAGTTCCAACATGGAAGTTGCATCTGTAACTCTCAGCTGCGGCTTTACCAGTCGGCATCTTTTCCTCTCGTTTCTTTCCCTAACCATCTCAGTGGAAAACCTGCTAAGCTGAAACACAAAGCAAAGACGGCTTTCTCATGATATGGAAGAAGTCACGCAGCCGATGTAAGAAATCTTTGAATATGATGGATAAGAAGTAAAGGGATCTTTCATCGTATCAACCCAATGCAGTCTAATCCTCTTTATTGAATTACTTGTGGAGTCTTTAGGGACATGAAAGAGAAATTAAAATCCAAATCTTAAATATGGCCAACGCGCATTCTTTTTCTTTCCCAACCTATGTTAGGGATACTTGCCTTTTTTCCCCCTAAAGTTCTCAAATCACTAATAGAAGCTAACTGCTGTTCAGTTGCACTGGATATTTACCAACAGACTCTGGAATTTTTCCAGCATTCCATATTTTTACAGCTCCCAAGCACACCTCACAGAACTATGTAACCCTCGTCTGGGTGTGAGAGGGGAAAAACTGATGTAACTCAGTCCATCCTGTGTATAAACGCGTGCGCAGAGCAGCTCAGGTTTGAAAAATACTGTGTCACTTTCCAAAGGAGAACTTTCAAAAGGCACAGGGGTGGAAGAAAGGGGTTGGGAAAATGTCTTCTCTGATGTCCCCATTAAAGAAGGGCAGAAAAGACGTTAGTGTGGTTCAGTGAGAATCAGACTATTCATTTCTTCCCTAAATTTTACTGCAATAGAACGCCCAAATTATATCCATACATCAAATCATTTTCAGCATCACTGTGCAAGGTTTAAAAATGCAAGCCCCTATCTTTCGGTTGCTAAGCAACTGCCACAACACAAGCAGAACAGCCACATTTTTTAATTCCTTCATTTCTCACCTCTTAACTCACTCTCAAACATTCAGTGGTGAGATGGAGAGAAATTTGTCCAAAAGCACATTTCCTAACTTTCCTGGGCGCTAGCCATGAGCAAGACCTTTCAAGGCTCCGTTACGCTACATCTGAAGTTAGAGGAAAGATTCCTGGTAAACAGTGCCCATCAGGGTGAGCGCTCACTTCCATGAGTCGTGCGTGGCCACACAACCACATCATCTCGGCAGAAGATCGCTGGAAACCAGGGAGCGGAGCCAAAACATCCCGGAACAGTCAAAGAGCGCAAAGTTCTCAATTCCAACACCGCCACCTTGCTCAGGAAACAACACCACCCTCCCAGCTGCTCTGGGCCCTCCTCCGGGGCCCTCAGCAGATTTCAAAGAGACAGGGAAAGGCCCGAGGACAGGGGATGAAAGTGGCATGGAGGGAGGGGACAGGTAAGCCCTAAAAATAAGCACTCCACAGCATGGAAGACTGCGTCAAAAACTGCTCTGTAGTAAATAGGAACAATTAAGTAATATCCAGCATACTCTGGATGAAAAGGCAGAAAAATCTACTTTTAAACAGCCCCATCCATGATGGTTAAAAATAATAACAATAATAAAATAAAATGGTTCTTGAGAGGGAAAGCTCCCGGTACCTGGAATCACTTTTATCCCCCAAAGCTACGGTCCCCTATCTTTTTATTCCTGCTCCAACACTCAGAAACAAGCCAGCTCCATGCAATATCAGAGGCTGGGGTTTTCAGCTGAGGGGGGTTTGAGGGGCTGCAGAAGCAAACTCTGGGAGGACAAGGAGTTTAATGCTCCCCACCCCAGGTAATTGTTTTAAAAAAAATCATTTCCTCATCCCCAGCTTCGAGGATAACTCCCTTGTCTAAAGAGACAAAATCTTCCCACAAGAAGAATCTTAAAACATGAAAGTTTCATTTTTGATTTTACTGAAACTCCTAAGGCATTCAAAATCCATCTTGAATATGTATGGATAAAATAACATGTTGTCTGGGATGTTTTTAACAATAACGGGGTGGTGGGATGGGGTGGGGTACAGATGAAGCAATACCGGCCACATTGACATCCGTTGGAGGTGAGGGACAGGTATGTTAGGGGTCAGGCCATTCTCTACAGTTTTGTACATGCTTGACATTTTCCATATTAAAAAGTTGGATTTTTTAATAAACTATTTCTTCAATGGCAATTTGTCAAGTAACCCAGAAAATACATAATAGTGCCCACATTGTACGTTACAGAAAAAGGGGGTCAGAAGTTTTCTTCCAACTGAACCCCCCTCCTGCCCTTCCAAAGTAATATTTATGTTTAACGAGATCAAACTGACAGAGCTCATTTCATTTCTAAAAGGTGGCAGGAAAAATTCTTTCTGTAGGTAAAGTGGCAATTTGGATAAAACGCAAAGGCCAATCAATCAGGCGTAAGATAAGGGAGTCTTCCTTGTCCGACTGGCATCATCCCCGGTGTCAGAAGACCTAACTCTGGCTTCCCTCTCAAATGAGCCTTCTCTGTCTATTCACCCCAGGAGTGCTGTGTCCTAAGACTCCACCCTTCTTTGAGACCTTAGAATCCACCACAATCCGATTCCACAGTGCGGGTGCCGGGAACATCAGGGCTAATCACAGCCAGGAACCAGAATGGAGAATTCCTGCCATTGTCAGACACTGAGAAGGCAAAGATGAGCGCCTGGATTTAACCCTGCTGAGCGTTCCTTCCAACAGCCCCATTGCCCCGAGGCTGTTCCTAATGCCCCCACTTTACAGATGAGGGCACTGAGGCCGCAGAGGTCAAGAACGTGTCCCACGTCATACAGACACTAAGGACATTATCTGACCCCATGTTCTTACTCAGGGAACTATGATAATCATATCCAGAGAGGGGCTGAGACTACAACCTGGTGACCTAAAAATACCCAGGACCACAGCAAGCAAGCGCATTCTATGAGGAAGACTGTGAAACGCCAGGGGGGTCTACCTTGGCTCATCCACAGTGGCCTTCATTCAGATATGGCAGAAATGGACCCTGAGGCTGGTGACGAGTTTTCGGCCCCAGGCTGCTCTATGCGGAGAGCCTGGCCCAGAATCAGAGTCCTGCCCCTGCCACACACAGTGCCCCCTTCTCCCCTTACCCGCCCCCGCCACCCCGCACCCCACAGCTCCTACCTGGACACTTCCTTCCAGAGCACCGGATTGTGTGGCTCTGTGAGATGATCCCAGCACACTACGCACAACCTCCTCAAAAACCAATTTCAAAAACACAGCCACAAGAGCAGCCAAAGAGGTTTTCCAGCCTGGTCATATGACTCACTCATCAAAACAGAAGAAACTCTCGGAGGGTAAACACACCTTGAACTTGCTTCGCCCTCCCCTGCAATGCGCGCCCTAAGGGGCTCTTCATCAGAGCCTGCTGCAAGTGACCTCCCTGAGCCAAGTTTTCCACACCTCCCTTTCCCCCGTTTCCTTCCTGCCCGAGCCCGAGTTCCCTCAACTTCCCTTCCAGGTCCAGGGCTTTCAGAGGAGAGGACTCATCTGTGTCACTTCCTATCCAAACACAAGCAGCGGCCAAGCATCTCTGCCAAGTCTCTGCAACTGGGTCTGCGTGTCCAGCGCCCTCTTCCCTGGCCCCTTGAGCCCCACCAGCCAGCCTCACTCAGACGGGGAGTCATTTCCACGCAGAAGCCACTTACAAGCTGTATGACCAGGGCTCAGCGACCACCTCCCTTTCTGCCTGTAGAGCACGGGGGTGATAACAGCACCCACCACGCGGGCTGTTGGGAGGGCTACCGCAGTTAGGAATATCCACAGGCTGGCACGGTGCTGGTGCACGGCACGCACCATTTACATGTTTGTTCTCACTGCCTTTGTTATCGGTGTTATTTCACCCAACACTGCAGGAAATCCAAGGAAAGAGTGCGAGTGCCTGCGAAGTAGCACAAGAGCAAACACAAAAACGGCTTTCCAACAGTCCAAGAGTGACGGAATTGTTGAAGCCAAGGCTGTTCCCCATAAGGGGGCAAAACGTGAATGCAAGGGCACGTCCCACTGACTGAGAACCGTGACAGGTTGCCCAGTGGGTTTCAGATACACTCCCACTCCAGGGAGTCCGGGCACAAGCAAGAGGGCTCTGAAGCGTCAGAGGCAATTGCTTCTCCGGAGCCCAGACGGTGACTCAGAGGGGAGAAAGCAGGAACACAGGTAGGAACGAGTGTCAGCTGCTAGAGACTTGCACAATCCCACCTGATGGGACCAAGTGATAATTACTAATGGGAGGAAACAAAGCCTCTAAACAGAGGTGGTCACGAGACGTGTGGATGCCTCTGTGGAGACAAACTACAAGCACACCTGTGCACATGCACAGCAAAGCCATCGTGAATGTCCTTTCTTCCCCCTGGCCCCTGCCTAGTAGACACGTGCACGACATCTTAGGGGGTACGTGGGAAAACGTACGCTGGGCTGAGTAGCTCTCTGACAGTGCGAAGAAATGACATTACCTGTCTACCTCTGGTGCAGTAATCTGCTGTAAAAGCCATCTGTTAGTGTAGGACTGTTCCGTCACCCTCGGTGACCTCCAGCTGAAAATTTGCCCAGCTGCCTGCCCGGGGCAGAGCAAGCTGGGGCCTCTGGGGACAACATGCTGTGTGTGTGTGTGTGTGTAGGGGGGGGGACAGCTCCCCGGGGTGGCGGATGCCTGCAGCCCTGCAGGGTGTGAGCACCGCAGGAACAGGAAGGCAAATGTCCAGCGCTTCAGTCTTCAACCTGGACTCTTAGCTCTTACAAGCTGGAGAGCTAAAACGTGAACAATGTCTGACAAATTCATCTCTAATCAATACAGCCAATATGACATAGAGTGAACCTAATGCAAAGAGGCTCCCTCCGCTCTCTTGCTTTCTACCTAGGTTTCAGAACATTAAGGATTTCAGACTTCCCTGGGGGAAAAAATCACCACCTACTGAAATCTTTGTACATAAGAAAAAAAAATCCCTGGGAAAAGAATGCACATCTGTTCTTCCACTAGATTGTAAGAGGGTAGCAACCAACAAAGTTTTATACAGCTCTTGCAACCCCAAGCCCCTCCCCACTGTACTTAACGCTGCTCTGACTCAGCAATGCCACTTTTGGGGAACTCATGGGAAACAAAAGCAGTGAATCTTAAGGGCTATGCATAAAGATCAACAAACACCCTGAATATCCACAGTGGAGTAACGGCCAAAGAAATCTTGGCATGGGATATTATTTAGGGTATTATGTCATTATTAAACATTAGTTCGATCTGAACCTACTGACTCGGAACGGCGCCCGTGGTACACTGGTTAGAGGGAAAAACTGCAGAGTAACATGCAAGGCAAACAAAAGTCAGACCAGTCACCGTGCATGTGCCTGTGCTTCCACTGTGGAGAAAGGCACGGAATGTGTCTGTTCTCAGAAACCTCCGCCCTGCCCCTGTACAACCTCTGGAGCATTAATGTTGTATCAGACAAAAAAAAAAAAGTGTTTTAAACCACTTATCTCTGCCTTTCCTTAATCCGCTACATAAGAAAAGTTGGAACAAGTCTTCCCTTAGGAGTAGTATTGTATCGGCTGTCATTTATCATTTCGGCTATAATATCGTCTGAGTGATTTACATGCATTATATCATGTAATCCTCACAATCCCAATTTACAGAAAACTGAGACTGTATAATCCAGCCAAAGTCCCACAGCTAGTGGGTGGCAGAGGCTGGCTCCAAAGCCAAGTCCTTCGCCCAGTACGCAGTCTGCAGTAAACAGGATCCTTTCTTTCAACAGCAGTATACCACGGCCATGACCTCAGAAGCAGCAGCTCTAAGGAAAGCCTTGGAGGAACAGAACATGGTGCCGTCCATCAAGTGGTAACTATGGAAATGACTTGGCCCCAACATCAAATGGCTATGCTTCCTTATATTTACATATCATTTCCTCAAAAACTATTATTCACTTGGCACAGACTACTGGCTGTGGGAAATCCCTGGTAACAAGGAAAGACGCCCTCTCCACCCACCGAGTCCTGGGAAATGGAGGTAAGGACAGGAGCAAAGAGCCGCAGAGACGCTGGGCCATTGGGAAGAGGCCAGCCCAGACAGAGGCAAAGGCGAGAAAGCAGGAGTGGACAAAGATGCACACCAACCACCTGGAGACTGTTCCAGGGTCCAGAACATTCTACAAAAGGCAAGGAAGATGGCAAAGGTACGTGGCTCAAGAAGAAACAAAGAGCCTCAAGTGGGGAGAGCTTTGGGCTGAAGACTATGCCCAAGCTCATTTTATTTTCCATAAATGGAGTATTTGAAACAGAGGCAACAGGAGCTCCAAACAAATACGGCAAGAGACAAGAATAAAAATTAAAATGCTCTAGCATCTTATGGTTATATTTTTTTTAACATTCCATTTAAGCCAATACCAGGGCCCTATTCTTAGTTGTCAAGCATACTGATGGCTACATTCAGTCCAATCGGTAAATGAGGACTCTAATACAGCAACCTAAATAGGCAAGTAATAGAAAAAATGAGGATTTCATCCTACTACCTGCGCCTGAATGCTCTCAAAAGAGTGCACTAATTTGGAAAAAAATGTAATGGCACTTAGTCACTTCTCTACAAAGTTGAGAATTTTTAGACGGTGGTTAATCACATCAATGACAATGACTCAAGGTGACCATCAAATCTTGATGGCTCATTTCAGTAACAGTCTTCACTGTGTTGAAATGTCTTCTTGTAAAATATACTTAAATCTCTCCTGCTCATTGTGCCTATTTCTCCTCAAAGTCTTTGACCTCGAAAAGGGCAACTGGGACCCATCCTCTCTACGTTACCCCTTCATATATTTAACGCTCTGATTAAGACACTGCCTCAGATTCTCCAACAGAAATATTCCTACCTGTCTTACCTTCTCTTTTTAGGTTCTTGTTCATCACCCTTTAATTTTCTCTGTGGTTCCCGATTAACTCTACCCTCTCCTTGTGTTCTTTTAGTTGCGAAACTAAAAGGAGACAAGTTGTCTTTACAACCTAACTCATTAAGATGGGCTTATTATTCAACAGAAAACACAGAGCACACGGGCTGGACTTTCCCATCAAATCTTCACTTGAAGGAAAAACTCTCACTAGAGGAAGACGCCAAAGAAAATCTATGCCCGCTCTCACGTGTATCAGATAATAAAGGAAGAACAGGACAAAGGAAAAATAAAATGGGTCTGGAATATCTAGGTTTAATTCCTTGCTCTGTCTGGGGACTTTAATCCAGTCAGTAATTAAAAATTTGGTGTTAGAGGGTGCGAGATTGCTTTACTTTGTCACAAAATAAAGATGTTTTCGCTCTTTTCCCAAATGAGAAGTCACTTCAAATTGATGAGGGGAACAAAACACAAATGGCAATGGCTCCAGGCCTGATGAAACCAGAGGGTTTCAGAAACCCCACATCAAAAACTATATACACAGAAGGGAAAACCAGGGAGCACAGTTAATTCAGAGGTCAGCCTCTGGACGTTTGACCTGAAGAGGCACAAGGTACCAGGTCGTCTGTTCTGTTTTGTAAGGTGGGGAGGTGGTTTTGTTTTGCCAAGTGTGGAGGCTGTGAGTAGGGAAGGACCCAAAAGTAGGGGAATTGTTTCCAAGTCTTTCAGAAGTGTTACCCCTTCCAGTCCTTACGGAACAGGAAGTTGGAGGGCTCCAGGGGAAGAAAGGGAAGGGGGGGTGAAATCACCTGACAAGACTGGGTCACGTGGAAAGCTATACAGGAGGTGTGTGGGAAGAATGAGTCAGATTTTTAAAGAAAACCAAGCCAATGAAAAGGTGAACACTAACCAGGGGATTAGTGCAGCTAATTACACTGGAAGGACGGTGCCTAGGAAGACGGTATAATTGAGCTGAAGTCCTTATTTCCCACCAAAAACACCATCCTAGCTAACATTCTTGAGCACTTACTGTGTTTTATCATTTTTATTCTGAGCACTTACAGGTGGGCCTTGCGTCCCTCCCAGGAGTCAGGAGGCAGCCACAACACAAAGGGCACCATGTAGCCAATAGAGTAAGAAATACCAGATACACAGGTGAGGTGATGAATGGGGATGTGTTCATTCCCTGGAGGGGGAATCATTTCACAATATATTGGGTTGGCCAAAAAGTCCATTTAGTTTTTTCCGTAAAATAAAAGACACATTTTTCATTTCACCAATAACTTTATTGATTTGGATATTTTGAGTATGTCGGCCATCTCCCGCTATTGGCTTCTAGTGGGTAGAGACCAGAGGTGCCGCGAAACATCTTCCAATACGTAAGACCGACCCACAGCAAAAAATTTTTTCGCCAAGTCAATAGTGCCAAGAAACTTTTGGCATGTACCAAGAAAACCACTTTTGACATGTTGGATCAGTCACAGCACATTCTCCACACTCTGCACAAATCTTTCTTTGTGTTTCAGTTGCGTTTTTACCTTTCTTGAAATAATAAAGCATAATAGGCCGAAAATGTTGCGTATCTTCTTCCATCTTCAATAGTAAAATGGCTACACAAAAATGCACCAATTTTGATAGGTTTTTTTTTTAATGCACACTAATATGAGAGCTGTCACAGTACAATCTAACAAAAATTGTTTTGAATGAAGTTAAAGACAACTAAGCATGACTAGAGCCATCGTATGGAAAAAATTAAACAATCTTTTGGCCAACCCTATATATATATATATCAGATCAACATGATGGACACTTTAAATATCTTACAATGGTATATATGTCAGTTAAACCTCAACAAAGCTAAAATTTAAAAGAATTTTTTAAAGACTAATAAATCCCAGAAAAAAACTAAACGTTTGTATATTTTCATGGGTAAGTTTGGCAGGGAACACAGGTTGCCTTGTACCCTCTCCTCCTGAGCCAATTCTAGTATTAAAACAAGTTCAAGTTAATTATGCCTATATCCCACGGCATACTCATACCAAAGTCGCTGATTCATGGGAGTTCACACATGACTAGAGAGAGGAAAGCAGAGACACAGAAAGGAAAGGAAGAAAGAGGCAGGAAGAACTTACTAATGTCTCAAAAACCAGCCAGACTAGAATTGAGGAAGATGAATCAAAGACTGTTAAATCCAATAAAAAGAGCAATGGTGGGGGGAGGTGGGAAGCTTCATCGATCTATACTTTGAGAAGGTATTTTGTCCTGAGATAAAAGAGTGGTGTGCTGGGTGGAAGAGGCCCTCTCTAGCATGCCTGGGGGGGCTGGGGGGGAAGGTACGTGCTTTATCAGTGTGATCGCATAAAAGATTGTATCTGAGAGGGCAAGGGGAACGCAGTTCAGATGGCTCTCCAGGTCAGCCAAAACATACCTCCAATGATGCGGCACAGAAATAAGAATGGATATGGAGCAGACCTGGGGTCTGAAGTCCATGGCCTAAACACTGCACCCAGGCCACCCAAAGACCTTGGTCTTATAATGTGACACTGATGAACGGCACCAGGGGAGAAAGCAGAGGCTCTCTGTCATACCACGGTGCATGGAAGCCAACCTTTTAAACAGAAGAGCATCTCCACTCAAACTTGACCTTTGTACTGACCACAGACAATTCTCCCACCTGTGAGCTGAGAAAAAAAAACAAGCCTTGAGTAGTGTGGCTCAGCTGACTGGGCATTCTCCCATAAAGTTAAGGGTCACCAGTTCGATTCCCGGTCAGGGCACATGCCTGGGTTGCAGGTTTGGTCCCCAGCTGGGGTGCATACAAGAGGCAACAGACAGATGTTTCTCTCTCACATTGATGTTTCTCTCCCTCTTTTTCTCCCTTTCTTCCCCTCTTTCTAAAAATAAATAAATAATTTTTTTTAAAGAATAAAACAAGAGTCACATTTGTTGTCCCTGTTAACTTAAAATTCTATTTCAGGAAAATAGCCTATTTTCCTGAACTCATTATTGCAAATAATTGGCAAGGCCTTATGATGGGCCAGGCACTATGCTAGACAGCAAGGATAAAACTACGGAAGTATGTATACCTACCCTGAACACCTTACCTGTCTCTAAAACGTCTGTCTATACCAGTGGGCAAGAGAATAGAAATCACTGTAGCCTCTGACCAGGCAAATATTGTAGCTGAGCACAAAAAAATTACCAAGCAATGCACTAGCATAAATCTTATCTTTTTTCTTAATGATATCTGCCCTTCTTCAAAAACATCAAATACCAGAACATTACAGAATACCATTAGCATCCACTCATCAACTCATTGCCACTGAGTCACCTCCAAGTGTCGGACACGGCGAATACAAAGGTGAGTACAGAATGGTTCTGGTCTTCAGGAAGCTCAGCATCTAGGGAGGGCAAATTCTTAAGGACCAGGGAGGGCAAATGGCTTTCCCAGGAGAGAGGTTTGACAGCTATGTTTAAGGAGATTTTTGCAAAAGTGACACCACGTAATATTATTGCTTTTTCCTCCTTACAAATTTCCCCAGAACAAAGACATCAGAACAGCCCCCTAACCTCTGCTATGTTGGAATGCATTTCATCAAAACGAGCTTGCTGCCACTTAACCATGAAATTTACTTCACGCACATCCCCGCTATGACATTCAGTGACACCAGAATTTCCCCCAGTCCATGGGGAGGCTAAGGTTGCTTCAAAAGATTAAATAAGGGATGAGGAAGGTCCACGGAGATCTGGTCCTTGCCTAACGAGGAAGAGGGAGAGCACGGCGATAGTAACGACGGGGAATAACTGCAGCTTCCGTGTACTGAGTATGTGCTGCATGTCAAGCATTGTGCTGAACAGTCCCAGTTCATCCTGTCATTCAAAGCCGCTGAGATAAGCATGTTGGGTACCCCCATTCTACAGATGAGGAAACTGAGGATTGAAGAGGTTGAGACTTTTGCTAGGAAGAGGCAAAGCCAAGCCCAAATGCACACCCAGTGCCCTGTACCCTCCCTCACCTTCCCTTTCCTGACATGCACCAATCACCTGCCTCGGGCAGGAAATCCCATGTCATTTCTGCTCTCCAAGCCTTTAGGTACTATCGTTCCGAGAGGCCCTACTTGGCTTTCCGATCTTGTCTTTAAGAACCCATCTGGTATCACCTATCCAGCAAACTTTTCTTCTAGACTGCCCTTCTCTAAGGTCTGATGTCTCTTCTCTGGATTTGCTTAGCCCTGGGCATAGACCTTCTCTCTCATAGTCCTTATCCCAATGTGCCATCAAGCCACGAGCTAGCTCTTCAAGTTCACAGCCATTAGGAGCTCCAGAGCCTAACGGAGTGCTTGTGCACCGCAGGCATAAAATCAGCTGTGCTGGCAGGTTGAACAAATGAATAAGGAAAGAGAACTGGAGCTAAGGGCCCATTCCTGGGCACCCACGGGAGCCAGCGATACCCGGTTCCAGCCCTAACTCCATTTCCTACCACCTTGATCAGTTTAACTCATCTTCCTTACAGACTAAGTGCCTACTCTATAAAATGAATGTGCATAGAGCTTAAAGGCCATTCTGAGGATTTGGACTTAGCAGCTTAGCTCAGTAAGCGGCACACAGTATGTGCTCAATAAACATTAGTTATCGGTAGTAAAATACAGGTCAAGAAACCACCCTCTAATCATAGGTACACCTAGCATCTCTCTCGCCTCCAATCTCAAGGTTCCGAGCAAATACAAAGTTACATCTATACTGTGGCCGGCGGGTGGGAGGGACCCTTCCAAAACCAATCCAGGACCATTCCAGGGCTAAACATTTAAAGATCATTTCGGTGTTTCTATTAAGCTTTGAGGGGAAAAGATGTTTCACACATAACCTTGGATTTAACCTTTTCTCCCAAGACAAGCACTTCCCTGAGAAATGATGCTCTAGCCCAGAATAAAACAGTGGCTGCTGCAACGCTTACCTTTGCCAGAACACTCTTAGTCACTGTGTTAATGTTGACCACTAGAGCAGGTTAAAAACCATAGCCCTTACAAAATACATTGGTCCAAACATCCTTGGCTAGAAATCAGACAACAGAAGCACTTCCCATTTTAGAGACTTGTATATCAATAAAAATAATGTGAAAGATGTCAGAATTTATATAATCTGCTTATGATGGCCCTGACCCCATATTCAGTGAACAATTTGTTTTTAAAATTATATTTTTAAATAGGTTTCAAGCTTCTGTAGATTTCATTGCAACGATCAGGCAGGACTAGGAAGGCCTGGAAGGAGTCTAAACTGCAGTCTCACTTCACGTGTTCCCAGGATGTCGCAGTGTGGATCGGTCCATGGCTAGGAGCTCTGTGGCGGCTGCAGACTGCAGGGCTGCTGAAGGCTCCCAGCTTTCATCCCCTTGTCCTGAAAGAGCACACCCGCATGCTCCATTGGCTCCAGGCTGCCAATGAAACCTTCGAAACCCAGAAAACTGGTTTTGGGAAGAGACTCTCAGATGAGTGGAAGACATGAGGGTTTTTCCCCCAGAGTTTAGTTCATCTGCATATCCTGCTCCAGAAAACACCCCCCTTTTCCGTCCACACTTCATTTTTCTTTCATATCTATCCCCCATCCAAAAAACCCATCTTATATATTTATTATACTAGGTCTCATCCTAAAAACCCAAAATAGTAAGCAAGAAACTTGCTGTTACGGACAACGTTTCTACTCAGAGGCACTGTGGGATTGGGGAGGACAAGACAAGCTGACGTGCTGGCCCACGTCACACCCACTTCACATACAAGAGCTTTGCCCACAAGGTCACCTGCGTGGGCAGAATGACTGTGCTGGGAGGACCCTGCACACGACGTGTTCTTGCAGGCAAGTGTGGGAGAGGAGCGGGAACTTCTAAAGTGCTGGTACTCGGCTTCCGTGAAGACAACCAAATAAATGGCTGGATCTCCACCCCATCGCCAATATCTACCTCTTCCTCTCTTTCTGCCCTTCTCCCTTCCGAGGTCTTGTCCACCTACTGCCTGGGCCAGCCTCCCTCAAGGTCGGAGAGGCGGGAGGTTCCTGCCACTGCACACATACATGCTTTACGGCTCTGCGGGCAGCGTGGAAGCAAGCCCTGGCGACGCTTCACCTGCCAACCTAACCGACGGAAACCATTGTGTCCCATGCGCTAACTTTAACAAGGTGGAGCTGCTCATTTTTTTCTAAAAGAGGGGAAAGAGAAGATTTTAGCAGCTAGTCATACAGAGGAAGCTCTTAGGCAGAGAGAGCCAAAGCCCAGCAAAACACTTGGGAGTCTAAAGGACGTGTGGCCTCATGGCCTAAGGCCAACAGTCACTACTACGGCCCTGGATGGAAGGGAGAGAATGAGGGAGGGAGCTTCTGCTCCTCGAAGTATAATTAGCAGTGTGACCATGTGTCATCTTCCCCACAAGGGAACTTCAGGGAGAGAGATGCCTGTGCGACGTGGAATTCCTCTTGTCCGACTCATAGAACCAAACAGGTCTGGGAAGTTACTCTACGACTCACTTGGGATCCAGCAGCAACGGTCTGAAAAGGGGACCAGCATTTGCGGTGAGAGGTGCTCTCTTTCCTGCCTCAGCCCCAAAAGGGATGACCCTGAGAAATGAAACTGATTTGATACCTTCTGAAGAACAATTAAATACGGTTGGCCCTTGAACGACACAAGTTTGAACTACATGGGTTGAATGACAGGCAGACTTTTTTAAATAAGCACAAGTAGTACTGGCATATTTTCTCTTCCTTATGATTTTCCTGATATCATTGTCTTTTCTCTACCTTACTTTATGGTAAGAATAAGGTGTACGTACATATTGCACACAAATATGTGTTGATTGACTTATGCAAGGTTTCTGGTCAACTATTAGCAGTTAAGTTTTGGGAGAGTCAGAAGTTAAATGCGAATTTTTGACTGGGGTGGGGGTGGGGACCCCTAACCACCGCATTGTTCAAGGGTCAACTGTTACATTAGGGTGAGGAATAAGAATTAAGTGGTCAAAAAGTCTGCCGTAACTCAAAGGAGTCCAAATAAGAAATAAGATGGCATTCATCCACTCTAGGAGAAAAATGCATTTGGACAAGACTAAAGTTATCAAATTATGATGGGGAAGGAAAAACGGCTGTTTGAAATAGTTATGCTAAGCTACTTTAACATATTTTTCACACCCACAGATAAACAACACTTCGTGTTTCTTTTCTAAACACAAAAATAAAACCTTCCTGGCATTCTTGGGTCTGAGCTTATAATGTACTCAGTAATTTTCCATTTCACTTCTGCGCTCACGGATTTAGACATGTACTTCAGTTTTAACGAAAATATTTATGCTCTGAAGTATTTACTGCTTCTGCATAGCCGGATCCCAGTGCACAGGCGAGAAAGGTATCCAAGAGGAAATGCGGGATAACAGTGTGCAAAGTGTTCTAGAGCAGAAGGTCACACTACAGAACATACTTTATAACTGTAACAGGATGGGGCTGGAAGGAGACGGAGGCTGAGCCCCGCCCCGCCCAGGCAGCTCTGCAAGGAACTCTGGCCCCAGTGCTCGCTGACCCACGCTCACCGAAGAACCCTCGGGAAACCTGCCCTGCGCCCCAGACTTCAAAGATATTGGCAAATCATTGGTTTTCTCGTTTTCTTTTTTACAGAAACACCTTTATTTTCTAATGAAACACTGCAATAAAAGCAGAGCTGGGTTGTACATCTTCTATGACACCCCTGGTCCCACGTCCTGGGAGTCCTAAAGTGACCAGGGAACTTAATTTGAAAAGACGTACTAAAGGGAGAGCTGAAGAATGATTTGAAAATCCTCAAAAGATAGTAATCTGTAACAACGTCAACTCCCATCATTCGGTTTTAATTTGATCTATTAGTATAGTGACATTCCTTTGGCAAATCATAAAAATATTATGGAAAGATATGCCAATTTTCATGATTAAACTACAGGAGAAAAGGAAGAGAATTCAATCGTTCAGTCAATTGAACTCAGTCTGAATCTAAGAAAAAAATAAATAAATAAAAGTGCCAGAGAAATACACATTATAAATATGTGAAGGTATGGAAGTCCTTCCTAGATACGATCAGACTTTATTACATAATTTAAAACGCCTGCATGGCTAAAGGCAACGTAAAATGGATGAGGAGACAAGCACCTGAGAAAAAAACACTTGCAACACATGTAACAGACAAAAAAGTCAGTGTCAAAAAAAAATTGAATAATAAGAAACTAAAAAAAAAACCCCAAAACACAGACAATTTAAAGCTGAAAGACACAGGCCAAAGAAGCACATAAGAGATATTCAACCTGCCCTGGCCAGGGTGGCTCAGCTGGTCGAGGCATCGTCCTGTAAACCAAAAGGTCACAGTTTCAATCCCCCATCTGTGCACATGCCTGAGTGGCGGGTTCGGTCCCCGGGTGTGTCTGGGCATGACTTTTCTCTCTCACATCGATGTTTCTCTCTCCCTCCCTTCCCCTCTTTCTAAAGGTCAGTAAGCATGTCCTTGAGTGAGGATTAAAAAAAAGGATTTTCAACCTCGCTATCAGTGAAATGTAAAATATATATGGATACAAGCCCATTTTTTTCCTCTCTCAAGCTGGAAAAAAAAAGAGACTAATCATTCCCAGTACTGATGAAGATATCAAGGTGTTATTTATTGGAAAATACTCAGGTAAGACATTTTAAAGGGGAAATTTGGTATTATCAGTAAAAACTCAGGTGTGCAGGATCTTTGATTTCACTTTTAGGATTCCATCCTACAAGATTTGGCATGTATCTGTGTAAAAAGATGTTCCCCTCAGCATTATTTATAACAGGGAACAGTGCACACCCCTGGGCTGTTGTATTATATGGGACCGAGTGCGGATGTATAAAAGAATTAGGGTCCATGTAAACTCACACGCAGGGAGCTAACCCCAGCTCTGGGTGGCATAAGCAGGTGCAGCGTTACGATAATGTGATTCAGCTTCTCAGTTGTTTTCTAAAAGTTTCTTTACATTTCACATTATGTACGCATGTGCCCAGGAAAAGTCCTAGGAGGGCACCCGCAAACTGTCCGTGGTTGGCAGGGTGAAAAGGGGAATATAAAACTACGTTGGGCCCTGGCTGGTGTGGCTCAGTGGATTGAGTGCGGGCCTGCAAAACAAAGGGTCGCTGGTTCGGTTCCCGGCCGGGGCACGTGCCTAGGTTGTGGGCCAGGTCCCCAGTGAGGGGTGTGACAGAAGAAACCACACACTGATGTTTCTCTCCCTCTCTTCCTCCTTCCCTTTCCATCTCTCTAAAAATAAAGAAATAAAATCTTTAAAAATAAAAAAATTAAACTACGTTGGCCTGTTGTTCCCAATCAAATTAAACACGCACAGGAAAGGACAAAAGAATTGATGGAGTGATTACCTATGGAAGGCAGGGTTCTGAGTGATTTTTGTTTGTTGCTCTATTTAATTTTCTGTATTTCTTACATTACACCATTTTCTGTATTTTTTACATTTTCTACAATGATCATTATTATTTTTCCACTCTGAAAAACATTAAGGTTTATGCTTAAAATGTTATAATATAGTGTTTGAGAGGACTTTTAGAAACTCAAGAAAATAGCATTTATTGAAGGTAATTGCTTCTGTCCCAAGAACTAGATAAAAACCATAGGGTAAGGCCACGAGGTAGGGCCACTCCTAACAGTCTGGTCCTCCCAACGCAGCTCGCAAACACGACTCAGGTCAATGATAATGGAAGCACATGATAGAGTACAGGGTCTACCTGTCGTCCCAGGTCAACAAGAGCCATACTCATTACAGGATCCATGGAAGAAGGCAACACCGAGCTGAATCTTACAGAATGCCGAGGGGCACAGAGAGAGAGAGAAAGTACATGAATCCAAAAGTTCCTCAAATTGCCTTATTATTCATCATTTCTCAATCTGAGAGACAGCTCTCCGTGTTGGGACCTGCCACGGAAACACCTAGCTTCTTCCAAAGGGAGACTAAAATATGACCACGCAATAAAGAAGTGTAGATCAAAGTATATTTAAGTGTGCACACATTATATATTTAAATATATGCGACGCTTCCAAATTATCTGAATGTTGTCAAATTCCCTACTTCCCACCCCCAAGAGAAAGACTTCAAAGCCAACAGTCTACAAGGTTCCCCCAGTACGTTGCTGGGGGTATAACTTCCATGGCAAGCAATCTGGCAATATTGATTAAAATTCCAAACGCACAAACCTTTAACCCAGCAGTTCCACTTCTGGAAATTTATTCTAACACTCATGCTTGTGTAAAAGAATTCTTTGTAATTGCAAAATCTGGCAACAACCTAAAAGCTGCATCCAGGAAGACAGGGTAAATAATGGTACATCCGCAAAAGGAAAGATGACTTAGGAGGCCTTTTACATAACCGAAATAAATGGCTTCCAGGATGAGAGGCAAAACTGATACAGAACAGTGGTGGCATGTACTAGATGGGAGGAAGGGGGGGCAGGGATAGACAGATGTTGGTCTGCATACAAAATAGCTCTGGAAGACTACATAAATCACTAACAACTGACCTTCTAAGAGGGGACCTGAGACTAGGGAAAAAGGGTGGAAAGAAGACTTTTTACTGCATAATCTCGTGGACTTTTAAAATTTTTCATTATGTTCATCTTTTACCTACTCAAACAAAAATAAATATAACTTAAAGTTTAAATTTAAAACATTTTATCTCCACTCTCAAAAGAACTCTGAAAGTCTGTCAAAGTTCAAGTAACTGTAACTTCTTTTTAATGGTTAATCTGTCACACTCTCTGGAAAGTCGTTAAATTATTTCTAACTTAAGTCTGTATAAATTCTCTAAAGAATGCCTCTGAGACAACTCCGAAGAGGAAACAAGTTTTGTGTGGTGTCTGCGAATGCAGAAACACTCTTCACACCACATGAAACTCAACTTCCAAAGCCACTGCACTTCCCACAGAAGCTCTTGCTCCTGCTGGCACATCTGTATCAGCCACCTGAAGGGGCCAAGGGCGGGCGACAGGGTCCACCTGCGGCTGTTCCCAGCAGCAATGCCTGTGTGACCTTTTCTCCTTCTAGGCCTTGAGTCACAATTCCAGTGTGTGGCATTTGGGCTTTATACTTAATTCAAAGACCTCAATGAGGCTGCGCCCAAGAATCCAAGTTTGGTGCAGAACATCCTCCCGAATATACCAACATATGTCCGCGTTGTTGATGTACTTGTGGCAATTAAGAAAGGTACCTGAAAAATAATCTTAGCACCTGAGAGGAGAGATGGACTCAGGTTCCAGATTCCCAGTGAGAAGGGGCCACAGATCTGGCCTGCCCCTTCCCAGGCAAATCTGCTCTCCTCTTCAGGACCCCCAAGTCAATTCAAACTTTGTTCAAACACCCTGACTTGCTAAGTCCTCCCATATGACATGGTGTCCCCTCTCCTGAGGGCTCTCTACCTGACAGGCTTCTATAATCAGTGCCACCCTTTTAGCCACAGTAGAAAGCCACCAATACCCTCCTCCGTGAACTCAGGAAATGACAACTCTTTTTTTGGTTCCAAATATGAGAGAGATTTCGATAGCTCTCGAGAAGAACATCACCCTAAGGTGTCAGAAGCACCGAGGAGCAGAGAGAAAGAAGTGGTCAGGAATCAGATAATCACAGGTCCTACTAGACTCCGATACACAGGTCTGGGGCAAAAGTAGGTTTGCTGTTTATTCCTGTATCATTATTCATTCATTATTGTATTCTTTTCCATATGAACAGCTGTAAACCTACTTTTGTGTTATAGATAAGGGATCGTCCTTGTATTACATATAAGGAACTGGGGCTAACACAGAAAGGGATGAAGGTACCATTTGTTACAACCTGTCTAAGGTCTTCACAATAAAATACGAGATAAACCTGAAGCCAGCAGAGGCCTGCCCAGAACTGGACCATCAGCAGGGCCCGTGGGGCCTCAGGTCCCCGTATCATTAAACTGAGGACAGCACAGATCCACTCATTCAGGATGGCTGTGAGCATTAGAGGAAAGACGTAAAAACACCTGGCGCTCAGTACTCATTTATTACTGTTAGAAACGATGTAAGACACCATCAGTGAAGGATTCTCCAGGCTCAACAGTGAAGATAAGAATGTATTCCAATATGATAGGCTGTACAGTCTTAAGTAACTGCCAAGTTCAAGGAATAATGTGACAAGTAGTGACATTCATCTGGCAGAACGGGACAAAAAATGCTAAATGTCTTTTTGTGTTTTAATGACATTATCATGTGAGTGTAATAATATTACTGCCTCATAAGCTATAAGGGACCTGGTCAAGCACAGAACACTTCATCAACGAAGCTGTAACAAGAATTCTATGCACAAGAAGCTGTAAACTCTTGAAGAAGTGACTCTATGCCCATCTTATCCCTGTTGAGTTTCTACCTAACCCTGTGCTGGAACATAAGAGGAGCTTAGTAAACACTTATGAAGCAAATGAATTGGAACCACCAGGTATACTTAGGGAGAAAAATTAACTTAAACACACTTCCCACGCCGTACGCAGATGCAACTCTAAGAGCTATTATTTCTGAAAAATTGTTATTGTGGCAGCTAGAGACAGAGACTGGGTATAGTCCAGTTCCGTTTCTTACTAGCTGGCAAAGGATGTGCACTTTGGAAGCCTGTTTTCCCAGGTGCAAAATAAGCTTCATCTTCCGATAGTGCCCCTCACAGTGTGGTAAAGGTTAAATAAGAAAAACTTATGCAAATAGTGCCCAGCAAGTCATAGGCCCTGAAAATCATGGGTCCTATTAGTTAACCATTTTTATTATTTTAAAGCTAAGGAAAAATGATAGGCATTTTAATTGAAGCTTTGGAGAAAACATATCGCTGAACATCAAATGAAGTAGAAGAATTATTGAAAACAAAGGTTATTTGATTACGCAAAAGGCTCTCTCAGTAACACACAGCACAATAACATTGAAAATAACACAGAAACATATGTGAACAGCATAAGTGAAACGAGGAAGTGGTGAGACAGTTCCACGTCCAGCCTGCTGCGTGGATGCCATCATGCCACAGGGCATTAAAACCTGCTGGACAAACACTCACTTCCTACCAATTATGTGCATGAGATGTAAGCAGATCTCCCTCAACGTTGTTCAAGATTGTAAAAAAAATTAAATCAGATGCTCAAATTTGTAATTAAAAAAAAACTACTAATATAAATTACTGATGCTATATATTAGCAGCCTAACCCCACAAAAGTAAACAAGCTACCTCAAAAGAAAATTCCAACCAAAAAAAAAAACAAAATCCAATTGAGGGAACCTTGCATGTTAAACTCAAGTTATGAAAAATCATAATATTAGTTTATATTTGGAAAAACATACCGTTCTAAGTAAAACTTAAATACAATTTTGTTAAAAAACATAAACAATAAAGAATCAGCAATAAAATGGCAAGACAAGTGTTTACCATGACAGACCTTCTAAGTGCTACTTTCTAAAGACTAACTCATTAAGTCTTCAGAATAATCTCTAGTGACATATACTCTGACCCGACACAGGGAGAGGGTTGGGGCTGGGGTGGGGAAAGGCACGGAAAGACATTCCAGACATGGCACTCTGTCACAGCTCAGTAATCAGGAGGACTGAACCTTATTCAAACACAGCCACACATTCATCACCAGCTGCCCTTCTTCCAGTTCTTATCTCCAACGTGCAGGTGCATATGTGCAAGACAAGATAAACTTTGAAAACAGTTTACAAAACAGAACGATCAAAACCAGATTTCACTTCCCATCTCGGCGCAGCACTGTTGCGTCCCCACCGGCTCTCCAAGGGGCCCCTGCTTTCCTCTCCCAGAGCTTCCACTCTGCGGTCTCATGAGCCTCCTAATGTCAGGTTGGCCTCTGAACAACCCGTTGGGGCAATTAGACAAACTCATGTGACATATTTAGCTTCAGGAAGAGCACCAACTAACATTAGCAATAAATCGTTGTTTTTATTTTAATTGCATATAAAATATTTCTACCTGTTCAGCAGCAAACATACCTGACTTCACCTACTCCAGTAAGGTTTACTTTATGTCTTTAAGTTTTTTAAATTTATTAATTTGAGAGAGAGAGAAACATCAATTCGTTGTTCCATTTATTTATGCACTCATTGGTTGATCTTTGTATGTGCCCTGAACAGAGATCGAACCAGCAGCCTTGGTACATCGAGATGATGCTCTAACCAACTGAGCTACTTGGCCAGGGCTGGTGCCTTATGTCTTCTTACTTACTTATGTTGTCTCACAGGTGAGTCTCTGAGCTTCCCCAGCAAGGACAAGCCCAGAGCAACTACCTGGTAGTTCCTAGGACTCAAACCATTTTGTACACAGAGCTTTCTTGTTATAAGGAGTGTGAGAAACAGGAAACCCAGGTACTTTCTCCAAACGACAGAACCAGGAATTGGTCATTACAACACTATCAGTGATGTCACCATTTCCCAATTCTTCCCCACTAGTTATAAAAATGTGGGAAAGTCCACCTGAGACTAAAGAAAGCTCTTCCAACCTACATTATGGAACATGAAGCAGCTGCCATGGTCTCCCCTGAGCCTCACCTCTGAGAAGACCTTCACTCTGCAGAGTCAAAAAGTAGGTGAGGATTGTGACCTCCGTCCACTGCTACCAAGCCAGACAGGGAACCTTCTTGTCACGGCTGCCTCCGAGCAGCCAGCCCAGCCCCTGGGTCATTGCTTCAAACATATCATTATTAAGAACCAGCTCTTATCAGGTGCTTCTCACCATTATTCTCCCCTAGTCCTCAGAGCAAAGTGCTGGAAGCCTGTGTTCTACCCACTGTACCACACTGCCTCCTGCCCTCTGTCACCTTCCCATAGCTGTCACATCCAACTTGAAGCCAACAAACAAATGACAGGCATCACGGAAACAGGGCTTTCGGGACCAGCAAGCCCATAGCTGTGGTCCCAGCCCCATCTCTGAACGCCAAGGGCAGCCTACCCATCAGCCACGAAGTAGCACATTTCCAAGGTACCACTCTGCTGGGCCCTGGGGAGACTATGGCATGACCTTGGCCACAGCTAAACTCAACCAAGGATGGATCAACAGGTAAACAAAACTTAGCATACCACAGGGTAAGGGACTAGGCCCAGAATTCTGGGGACTCCTTCTGCAGGAGGCAAGGTATATACTGACTCTGAAGAAGCCACCTCAGAGTAAGGAAACGGGCTGGGTGCTCACGGCATTAAAAAGGTAAGAAGAATGAGAAGCTTATTCAGCTAAGTGAAGTGGTTCATTTCTTTAACTCAACAGGAGGTGACACCAGCACCAAGGTACGGAATATAGGGACAGGAACATGTCTAAAAAAGAAACCAAATGAATTCCGTTTGCGGCATTCTGAGTTTAAGATATTTGCGGTCAATCACACAGAAAATCCAGTAGGCAGCTGGAATGTGTGGGCCCTGAAGAGAGAGGGGTCTGAGTCACAGATGAACACCCCTGAGAAAACTGTTGGGGGTTAGGGGGTGGAGGGACGGAGAATCAAATGCTAGAACACATCCACACTCAACAGGTGATGAGCGGAGGAACACCCTCAAAGGGCAGTGAAAGGGAACACCCAGGGTAGGAGCAGCAACAACAGCGGGGCCCAAGAAGGTAATGCTTCAAGGAGGAAGCCATGGTCAATGTCAAATTCCGAAGGAAAGTCAAATAAGATAAAGACAGAAATATGCACCACAGCTGTTAAGAAATGCCTGGCCCCTCTCCAAAGGCAGTGTCTGAGAGGTGAGGATACCAGCCATGCGCTCGAGCCCAAGCCTGATGGGAGATGCAGCCAGCCTTCAGAACTTTCTCAAAAACCTTAGCTACAAAGGAAAAAGCCCTGTCTTCTTTTTTAAATTATATTGTATTGATTATGCTAAAACAGCTGCCCTGATTTTTCCACCACTGCCCCCCTCCACCCAGCACCCACCATTCATTCCCTCAGGCAATCCCTCTACCATTGTTCCTGTCCATGGGTATAAATCCTCTAGCTACTCCATTCCCTATACTGTACTTTACATCCCTGTGGCTATTCTGTAACTACCTATTTGTACTTCTTAATCTCCTCACCTCTTCACCCATTAACCACACGCCCCTCCCATCTGACAACCATCAAAACGTATTCTTGATTCTGTCTGTGTTCTTCTCGATTGGTTTGTTTTTTAGATTCAATTGTTGATAGATATGTATTTTTTGCCATTTTATTGTTCATCGTTTTGACCTTTTTCTTAAGTAAGTCCCTTCAACATTTCATATAATAATGGTTTGGTGATGATGAACTCCTTTAGTTTTTTCTTGTCTGGGAAGCTCTTTAACTGCCCTTCGATTTTAAATGATAGCTTTGTTGGGTAGAGCAGTCTTGGATATAGATCCCTGCTTTTCATGACTTTGAATATTTCTTGCCAGTCCCTTCTAGCCTAAAAAGGTTCTTTTGAGAAATCAGCTGACAGTACTCCCCTGTAGGTAACTAATAGCTTTTCTCTTGCTGCTTTTAAGATTCTCTCTTTATCTTTAACCTTTGGCATTTTAGTTATGATGTGTCTTGGGGTGGGCCTCTTTGTATGTATCTTGTTTGGGGTTCTCTGTGCCTCTGGACTTGCATGCCTATTTCCTTCACCAAATTAGGGAAGTTTTCTTTCATTATTTTTTCAAATAGATTTCCAATTTCTTGCTCTTCCTCTTCTGGCACCCCTTCGATGGGAATGTTGAACCTCTTCAAGTTGTCCCAGAGGCTGCTTACACTATTGTTTTTTTAGATTTTTTTTCTTCTTCTTCTTCTTTTTTTTTTGCTTCCGTATGTTCCAAATCATTGATTTGATTCTCGGCTTCATCCACTCTACTATTGTTTCCCTGTAAATTGTTCTTTATTTCAACAAGTGCATCCTTCATTTCTAACAGGATTTTTTTTATGCTGTTGAGGTCCTCACTAAGTTCCTTGAGCATTCTTATAAGTACTGTTTTGAACTCTGCATCTGATTGCCTATATCCATTTTGTTGAGTTCTGTTTCTGGAGTTTTGACCTGTTCTTTCATTTGGGCCATGTTTCTTTGTCTCCTTACTTTTGACAGCCTCCCTGTGTTTGTTTCTATGTATTAGGTAGAGCTGCTTTAACTCTGTGTCTTGGAAGTGTGGCCTAATGTAGTAGGTGTCCTGTAGGGCCCAGTGGCACAGCTTCCTCTCTCACCCAAGCTGGGTACTCAAAGTGTGCCCTTCTTGAGGGCTGACTACACCCTCCTCTTGTAGTTGAGCCTTGGTTGCTGTTGGCAGATCAATGGGCAGTATTTACCCACACTAGTCAGCTACAAGGATTGGCTGTGACCACTGACCTCCAACCTCCACCCTCCATGGAGGATCAGCTATGCAAGGGCATGGTGGTGGTACTCCAATGTGGTCTGTAGCTGTCCTCTGCGCTGGCCCTGAGGTTTCCCAGGTAGTGGAGGCCAAGGTCAGCCCCTGCCTGTGTTTTTCCCAGTACAACCCTGCCTGAGCTATAAAGCAATCTGAGATGGCTGCTACTTGTTCCCAGGTGAAGCTTCGCTGTGAATCTAGTTTGGCAGCTGCTAGTGCCAGGCTGGGGGCTCACTGAGGCCAGCTGCTGCTTATTTGAGAGGATTCAGGAAGTTGTGAAGCCTGAGCTAAGGTCAGCCATTCATATGAAAAAGCAGCTTGGGTGGGCACATAAGTTTTGTAGGGCGGAGTCTCTGGGAATCTAAAAGGTGGGTCAAATAATGTTGGCCAGGTTGATGGCGTCTCAGACACCAGCTTGCCAGCTCCGTGGGGGGAAGGTTTACAAAAGGGACAATGGCCTCTGCTCATCTTGATGCCACACATTTCAGTCCTCCCTGTGGGCCACTGGTGCCTTTCAAGCTGATGTCATGGTGCTGGAGCCCAGAGGGAGTGAGTCTGAGAAGGCGGGGCTACCCTCGGCAAGGGAGACTGATGTGGCTCTGGGACTCCTTGCTCTTGAAACATCCCTTCCAAATTTTTAACTACCACACATAGGTGAGGGACCAGCCCATTCCACATCATCTGCACCCCTCCTACCAGTCTGGATGGACGTGGTTTATTTAATTCCACAGCTGTCAGACTTCTGTTCAATTTGATTTCTGACAGTTCTGAGTGATGGTTGTTCTATATTTTAGTTGTAATTTTGATGTGGTTGTGTGAAGAGGCGAGCCATATCTGCTTATGCCGCCATTGTGACTGGAAGTCCTTTTGTTTTTCTTTTTTAACTTAAGGGTTTGTAACAAGCAAGAAATACTCCAACCCAGATTCAATTGTCAGTCCAGAACAGATTTACGATGACCTCTTGGGTAAATCCAAGCCAGAGAGACACTGGCTGTGCAGCCAGCCACCCTCAGCTTAGACAACAGACAGATTCTAATGAAGAAAGGAAACTGAGAACAACTGCTTAGATAGATTACCAAGGACGGAAACTGGGACCTTGATAACGAGTGTGAAATCATTAACACCATTAGGTACATACACACTTCTCAGGACAGGCAAAAACTGATTTTCAGCCAAGTTTTTTTTTAAAAAAAAAACAACACAAAGGTTATTTCTAATGTTTACAGAATATTCTTAAGTAGGCAGGAGAACCAAAAGCTTCATAACAGGTGACCCTGAAGCTGCATCCCGGTTAATGAGCACAGTGACCCCAGCTCATTAGCTGGGAACAAGGGGACTGAGTCCTGAGAGACAGCCACCAGGTCACTGGCAATGCACCCAGCTCAAAGCTGCCTCTCTGAAGAGATAGAAACTTCAAATCTTTCTTGGCTTCCTTTGTTTGATTTTATTTTTTATCTTTCTGCAGTCCAGTTGACCGTTCCCCATAAATAAGAAAACTTCACTGTTACATGCTGCCCAGCAGACTTTTTAAAAGACTCTTCTGCTAACAATAGCGCTACTTTTTTTTCTTCCATATTTTGCACGGTAGAAAAGACCATTTTATATTGGTTGGTCTCTCAAGACATGGCCAGGATAGAGTTAAATGAAAATTTGGTAGCAATCATTCTACTAGCCCCTAAAAGGCTGCAAACTATTCATGGACACCACCTGCTTTCTTTGCAAGGAATGAGTCATAAAACTTCTGTGCTATGTAAATTTTATTTGCAAAAGAAAAAAAAAAAATCCTTCACAGTCTCAGATGTTTACAAGTATGGAAGGTATATGGTCTTAGTCAGAGGTAAGGAATGGTTAACCATTATTCATTCTGAGCAACAGGGCTCATCAAAGATTAGGTGTTATGTCTGGCTGTGTTGTAGGAGTTAACCATTAACCTACCAGCTAACAAATGCCCAGACAATCCCTCCCAGCCCTTCAGGTCTGCAAACCAGACAGCGAAGAGGCAGGAATGCCTCCTGTTTCTGAGGCTGCAGACATGGCTATCCCACGTGAATGCTCTACCAGAAAAGGACATCTTAGAAGTCAAGGCCCCAACACAGGTACCTTCTCTCAAATAATCCTGAGTGCGCCAGGGCTCATCCTAACATATTAAATTCAAGAATGAAATTTTCAAAAGGTGTGCCTAACACCTTTTAACCCTGAAACTACTAATTAGCTGTCGCCGAGTTCAATTTCCTCTTCCCCAGGATTTGAGGAGTTTTAGACATTACCCTTATTTTCACCATATTGATTCCACCAAGTTCCTTTTGTTCCAGCCAGCACCATCTAACAATAGAGTAGGGGGAAGCGGTCATTTATTTACTTTTCTTATCCGGCTGCCTTTAGTTTATCAGTCCTTTCTGCACACACTAAGCTGCGCCACTATGAGATGGTTCCGCCTTCTGAAAACAAAGCTCAGTCATTTCAACTCTTCCTTTTCACCACCCTTGCCCTCCACAGCCTCACCTCAAAAAGCTGAATCGTATTCCAGAGTAGTGTTCTCAGGATGAAACGTGACCCCCCCTTCCAATGGGCCAATAGCTAGAGATCCTCTCGATCTGTTTGTGCTTTTTCTGGGTAGGTCTGAAAACATGCGCCAGGACGCCGAAGGTACTCAGCTATGTTCTCCAAGAGGTACAGCCAGAAGCAAGGATTCTTAGCTTTAGCTGCGGATTCTTTAATGGCTCCTTGATTTACGCTGGTTGGGTGGGCTCTTGTGCTTCTGTGCAGGAGAGAACACAATCACCTTGAGAAGATTCTCCCATGTTACACCAAGGCAATCATAGGAAATACATTTTTACAACTCTTGAAGGCTCCCAGATTTAAAGCTACTAGATAGTAAAATACGAAACAACGGCCTTAAGAAGCACATGAAAAAACATTCAACGTTTCCCGTCGTTGGAGAAGTGAAAACCAAAACTACAATGAGATAACCTCATAGCCATTAGGATAGCCAGTCCCAGAAAAAAACAGAAAATAGTCCTGGCTGGTGTGGCCCAGTGGATTAAGTGCCAGCCTGCGATCCAAAGGGTCACCAGTTCGATTCCCAGTCAGGGCACATGCCTGGGTTGTGGGCCAGGTCCCCAGTGGGGGGCACACAAGAGGCAACCACATATTGATGTTTCTCTCCCTCTCTTTCTCCTTCTCTTCCCCTCTCTCTAATAAATAAAGTCTTAAAAAAAAAAAAAAACAGAAAATAGCCCTGGCCACGTGGCTCAGTTGTTTGGAGAGCTATCCAGTACAGCAAAAAGGGTGCAGGTTCAATATCCAATCAGGGCACATGCCTAGGTTGCAATCCCTGGTCAGGGTGCACATGGGAGACAACACAATTGATGTTTCTCTCTCACATGGATGTTTCTGTGTGTGTGTCTCTCCCCCACCCCCTTTCTCTCTCTCTCTCTCTCTCTCTCTCTCTCTCTCAAATCAAACATATCCTTGGGTGAGGACTAAAAAAATAAAGCCAGAAAGTAAGTATTGGCAAGAATATGGAGAATGTGGGACTCTTGTACACTGTTGATGGGAATGTAAATGGTACAGTTGCTATAGAGAAAACGCTATGGAGGCGTCCAAAACAATTAAAAATAGAACTACCATATGATTCAGCAATTCCAATTCTGGTTATATTTCCAAATAGGAAGCGGGATCTCAAAGAGATTTTTATCCACCAGGTTCATAACAGCACTATTCACATGAGCCAAGAAGTAAAAGCAACCCAAGTGTCCACTGACAGAGGAGCGGATAAACAAAACGTGGCCTGTGCATACAATAGAATATGATTCAGCCCTAAGAAGGAAGGAAATTCTGACGCTGCTACAACGTAGACGAACCTTGAGGACATGATGCTAAGTGACATAAGCCAATCACAAAAAGACAAATACTGCATGATTCCACTTATGTGAGGCATCTACAATAGTCCAATTCATAGAAACAGGACAGTGGCTACCAGAGGATGGTAGCAGGAGGAAGAATGGGTTAGCAGGACTGGAGTTTCAAGTTGGCAAGATGAAAACTTCCTGGAGATCTGTTGCACAACCATGTGAGCAGATTTGACACTACTGAACTGTATGCTGACAAAATGGCTAAAATGGTTAAGTTTTATTTGTTTTTCACCATCTGGATGTTCCCAGGCTACAAAAATCCACAGCAGTGAGCACACTCAACAGATAGCCCCAGAGAGCAAAATTAATCATCTGAGGTTGTCCTCAAACAAGATAACCCCCCCCCCCCTTGTCTTACAGGGCAATGAACTTGGTGCTTGAACAGATTCTCAAGCTCTCTGCAAAGATACCACGATTTTAAGACACGCTGCCTATATGAGCCCTGTTGGTGCATAAGAACAGCCCTGGGCCACCCACCCACCATCCCATCACTGGATCATCTGAGGTGAGATTTTTTCCAAATTTCAAAATGGGCTTAGAACAGTTGTGTGTAGATGGGAAGCTACGAGCCAGCAGTTTTCCAACTGAAAAACTACCCAGAAATTTGTTCAAGTACAGATCCCAAGGCTCTACCATGACAGAGTGTGATCCCCCACATCTGAGGTCCCTTGCAGGAACCTCATTTTAATGAGCTCCCAGGCTGGCAGGGCTGGGACTCTGAGATACTGAAGCGCCACAGCCACTGTCATCAGATCCAGCCTTCACCCCACCCCCCAGCTCACACCCGTCACTGCCCTGTGCTGCACCATGCACACCGCCACACAATCGAGACTCCAAAAGAGATGAGCTGTGGGCCCTGAGGACCCTCGTATACAAAGCCTCTGGGTGCCCCTAGGACTATACTACCGTATTTTGCCATGTACAATACGCTCCTATATATACCACACACCCAGGTTTTTGGCCCAAACTTTCAGGAAATAAATCTTTTGTTTTAACTTTTAATTCAATTTTTTATTAATTTATATTTAGAAACAAAACCAATTATTTTATTCCAGGGTATTATTTTGCATACAGATATCACTATTGCTTTCTAGAGTTACACTTTTAACGCATAAGCATAAATAGAATTAAAAACAGTCATACAGATACAGAATAGGCACCACCCATGTATAATGTGCATCCTTATTTTTCTCTAAAAAATGTAGGCAAAAAAGTGCACGTTATACATGGAAAACTACTGTAAGCGGAAACCCTCAGCTCTATCCAGTCTCCCAGAAGTACCTTCCCATCAGTCAATAACAGGTAGGCATCCATCTCCCTCCAGCAGTCAAGGCGATGACCCAGTAGATCTAACCACAAGAGAAGAAATCCACCCTGGCTGGTGTGGCTCAGTGGATTGAGTGCCAGCCTGTGAACCAAAGGGTCGCTAGTTCAATTCCCAGTCAGGGCACATGCCTTAGTTGCTAGGCCAGGTCCTCGGTTGAGGGCGCACAAGAGGCAACCACACATTGATGTTTCTTTCCCCCTCTATCTCCCTTCCTTCTCCTCTAAAAAAGGAAATAAATAAAATCTTAAAATTTTTTTTTTAAAAAAGAGAAGGAATCCTTCTTCCCTATATGTCTTCTAACACAATAAAATGGCATCTCTGCAATGCCTTGTGACCAGTCAACTACCCCAAATCCCAGAGAGACCCATCACTGGGCAGAAAAAGCCTCCCCTCAGGTATTAAAAGACAATGACATATTGACCCAATATTGGAGTTTTTAAAAATAGAGTTCAGTATATTCATCGCATTGTTAATTCCATAAAATGGATTTGACTTCCTGCCCTCAAAAACGGGTTGCTCTGTCACTGCCCTTGGAAATGAAACATTTGGCAAAATACAGCTTTCCTGGCCCAACCACAATTGGGCTGATAGGCCTTTTCCCACATCTGATCAAGAGGGGTGTATCCAATTTGCCAAAGAAGCTCCTGGTGTGTGAGTATAGTTCTTCAGAGCCCCTCTTGCCAAACCATAAAAGCAGGAAGTACACCTCCACCTCCACCCAGAGGAGGCCGACTCACCCCACCTACTCCACCCCCACCTCCAGGTTCTCAGGAAAACTCTCCCTGTATTGGCACATGCCTAGCAGACAAGCCCAGTCACAAAATAAGAAGTGATTTGCCTCTCCAGTGTCCTCGCCCTTCCCCACCCACCGCTAACAGGTGAAGCCACAGCACTGATGTCTGTCTGATGTTTTCTGTTTGGTTTGGTTGTTTTGTAAGAAGATGAGTTATGTATACAAATTCAAAAGTGATTCACAGAACTTCTTCAGACTACCCTCTGCAAGGACAGCAGTGACCAGCGAAATAATACGCTGCTGTCCGGCCCCCCCCCCCCCCCGCCCCCACCGCCGGGGACGAGTTTGAAAGAGTCATCACCGAAAAATGCCCGCAAGGCAGATATTACGTTTGCTGAAACCTAGCATTCCTGTAAAACGGATGATTTATTAGGGTATGTCGACTTTCCTGTGAGGCGTCATTCTTGCCAGATTAGCACCAGAGCAAAACAAACATAAAATGTGGTTTCGTCAAGTGTGTTTGAAGCTCTCCATTACTGAGTGCTTACGCAGGCCACGCATATTGCTATGAGGACTGCGCATGTTTATTTTCCTTGGGGACAGAGTCAAATAGAAACAGAAAGGCCGTCTATGTGGGAAAACGCTGGACTCGCTTTGGGCCAAGAAGAAAACGCGGTGAGACAGCAGGTACTAAAGTATCCCATCTAGGAAAAGTCTAATCTTTTCAAATAGAGAACTCGCACACATTCCTTCTTCATGTGAGGTTCTAGGAGCGAAATCTCCCCAGAATGTGCCACCCTAGCACGCAGATTATTTTGAGCTGAAAAACAACAAAGTCGAGGAGAGTTTTTTTGTTTTGTCTTGTTTTTGTTTTGTTTTACCTCCCCCCTTACCTGCCTAAAGAGATTCAGATAGAAAAACCTGCTTGGGATGGGAACCTTAGCATCTGTGAATTAAGTATGACAGACAGGCAGAGTGCAAGCAGAAATCTGTCCCTGGGTTCTGTTTTGTGTACCGCTGTTCCTGGGTGGCCCTGTGAGAACAGACTTACCGAAGGCTTGCTCTACTTCTTCAACCTGTGAATTGCCTACCTTAGTCCTTAGTCCAAAATGGCATAGACCTCACTGTCTTTGAAATCGTTGTGCTCATGTAAATTCCCTGTGGGCACATATTAAAATTTTGACTTTCTCCTGTTAATCTGCTGCGTGTCATTTGAATGATTTGACTAGCCAGAAGAACTAAAGGGGGAAGGAGAAAGTCCCTAGCTCAGCCATTTGCCATCATATCCCAGCTGCCAAGCAGCTCCCATTCCCCACCCCACCCACGCCCTGAGCACCGGGCCAGCCAGACTCCCAGCTTCCTGAACGTGCCCTGCACTTAGAGGCATCCACTCTCCACCTCTCCCAGCTTGCCTTACTCCTTTCCCCCTGAGCACATTCTCTCCCCTCTTCCTCCTTCCTGGAGGCCCTAGTCATCCCTCCAGATCCAGCTATTCCTCCCTCTGCTAAGGCTGTCTCGTGCCATCCAGCCGATGCCATCTGGCCCACCTCTGAGCCTTCGCAAGAGAGCGCGGTTGCCTCCATTGTTGTGAAAGCACATTAGGGGATTCGAAGTTCTCCCCAAAAGCAAACTTCATGTCTGCATGATGCAACGCACGCTATTTCCTACTCTCTGAACTCCTTACTCTCTGAACTCATTACTGCCCCAACACATAAGCACCCAAAATAGAAAGGGAGAACCCTTCCATCAAGGTTAAGACTGTTCAAGGCAAAAATCAATCTCTACATAGACTCTAAAGAAGACACATGAGATGTGCACTCCCTGAATTAAATTGACGAGTGGCCCCTCATGACATAATTTAAAGTGGAAGTTTTCTCTACTGTCCACACCACAATTACTGTTATTTTCCTGTGTATAATGTGTGTCCGTGTATAACGCGCACCCACATTTAGTGCCAGTTTCCATGTATAATTCGCATTCTACGTGGGAATTAGTTCTGCCCATGTATAATGCACACCCTTATTTTTCCCTCAAAAATTTGAGGGAAATGTGTGCCTTATACAAGGCAAGATACAGAAGAAACCTTCTCATAACTCCTCTACTTCAAAAGGAGAAATAGAAAGACCAGTTTTTAAAGTCGGAAGGAAGGACGAATGGACGGAAGGAAGGAAGGAAGGAAGAAAGGAAAGGACGGAGGGAAGGAGGGAAGAAGGAAGGGGACACATGAGACACTACTGCTAGGTCAGCTCACCAAATTTCATGAGAATAACAGAGCTAAAAAAGCTAAAGAAAGGGATATCAGTTAACCACCACCTCCAAAAGCCCTATCTCAGCAGTATCCAGGAGCCATCAATGCACATTTGTGAAGACACACCAGGAAAGTAAAATGCATCTCTCTTCTGAGATAGAATGAAGGGGGCCGGGGGCGGAAATGAAGGCAGGAGGAGGGAAGGAAAGACAAAAGACTCAAAATAGGTACAGTTAATAATAAAGTCCTCTTTAAAAAGCAGGGGCTTAAAATACAAAAAAAACCTAAAATAAAAACAAAACAGGGACTTCAAACACAAAGAACTTATCACAAAACCCTCTAAAAAAGGAACCACGCTTTGGTATGTCTTCATTACCCCAACTACTTCCCCCACGCCACTTTGCACACAGCGAACAGTGTTTGTCATGGACTGAACTGGGCACTGAAAACCCAGCACCCGTGGACTTCTCTTCCGAAGGATGAAATGACTGTCTTTGGGGGAAATGAAGAAGCACCACGTGATGTAACAATGTCAGAGATATTTCTACCCAATGAAAATCCGATTCCAGCCTATCAAAGCCACTAATCTCTTATTTACCAGTATTAATAAGGGAGACCTCCTAGGTAGATTCAGGACAATCTTCTTTAGAATTTCATGAATTATTTGATGAACAGTACTTTATTTCACCTCTTCGTTCATTAAGGACATTAAGTGGATTAAATGCGGTATTAAATGAACTGTTCCAGATACAGGCTTTTCTGTCTAGAATATTATTATTCTCCATCATCCCCTGTGGGAGATGATGCATTTCACAAAGAATGGAAAACAGTAGATAATGATCAAGTAGTTTATTTACACAGAGAGGATGAATCTTCAAAAATGAATTTCTTGCAGGTTCTGTTGAGCTGAGGACTCAAGAGAAACCATCCAAACCATCCAAAATCCCACTGGACAGCTGCGTCAGCTGGGCCCAAGTGAGAGAGAATAAGGAACTGGCGGTGTTGTCCGTTATTTGCTCTATTTCTAAATACAATAGCTATTTATTTTATTTGTTTTTTTTTTAAGATTTTATTTATTTATTTTTAGACAGAGGGGAAGGGAGGGAGGAAGAGAGGGAGAGAAACATCAATGTGTGGTTGCCTCTCGTGCGCCCTCTACTTGGGGACCTGGCTCGCAACCCAGGCCTGTGCCCTGACTGGGAATCGAACCAGCGATCCTCTGGTTCACAGGCCGGCGCTCAATCCACGGAGCCCGGCAGGGACAGAAGAGCAGGCTACACACCATCGGAAGGCCCCTCCAGCCCCACGTTTACTGCTCTGCACGCCTCATATACTTTCCCCCATCCCTGTGACTTGTTGAGTTTATTGGGATCAGTCCTGTGATTAAGAGCCTTGTAAATAAATACAAAGCATTTCACCAATTCACTCAAATGTTTGACTGCCTGACCTCCTGTGTGGAGGTCACACACGGAGCTGATGAAAACAATATCATGAGCATTCTTCTCTAGCCACCTGGCCTACATGGCTGTTTACCCCAGGCTAGTGTCTCTCTGAAGAGGCTGAATGCCTTCCTTTTGTAACGCCAGAGAGGAAAAGAAAAGATTCCCAGCAGCTGCCTGGTCCCCAGAAGGAACCGCAGGGAAAGAGAGTCACCTGCTTTCCTAAGCTGAGAATAAATTTTATCTCAGGAAGTGGCAGTTAAAGAAAAATAAAGCAGAAGAAAAACAATACAAAGAAAGATAAATAAGTAATAAAGCAGCTACATGCCTTTTTTCAAAAACCTTTTTTTGTTATAAAGGCATAAACCAGTACAAGGTCCACAGTACATATGGCATGTTAAAAGTATGAATAAAAAGACCTCTCACGTGAATGCATACACACGTATGCTGTTTTCACAACGTATTTGACAATCCTTTGGTGACGAAAAGGACTTCTTAGCCACCTACTCCAGCACGGACACAGAAAAGAAGTTTCTGAAAAACACAACTAACACAGCAGACCCCTGCCTTGTGAGAAAAGCGTGCGTACACACGAGAGTGATGGCAGTGCAGATGCACAGACACGCGGAAGAGCAAGGAGAGGTCAGTGGGGACGCACCGCAGGAGGCAAAGGAGTAGTTAGGACAGTAGGGACGACACCGGCCCACAGCGCTCCCTGCGGTTCGTCCGAGGCACCTACAACCGTGTTCGGGGATTCTTGCTTTGTTCTCATTTAATTTGCAAACAATATATAAATCGGAAGATTCTTAGATCATGTTTTCCCACATTTCATATCAGTAATACAGCCTCTTAACGATTCAAAGCAGCTCCAACAGAACACCAAATGGCCAGTTTGGGTGTTGGTACCATCACTACTAAGGCAGGCTGTTGGTTGAACGAGTATCTCCCTCTCAAAAAAGATAACTTTGCAAAATGACTGACCGAGAGTTACCTAATTCAACAGACTCAAATAATGACCTATGTTCAGAAAAGGAACGAGCAGACTACAAGCATCCAGACCAGGCGAGTGAAACCAAAGAAAGATAACTTTGCAAAATGACTGACCAAGAGTTACCTAATTCAACAGACTCAAATAATGACCTATGTTCAGAAAAGGAACGAGCAGACTACAAGCATCCAGACCAGGCGAGTGAAACCGAAGAACGTACGTGCAACGCATGTTTACATTAGGTTCTGAAACAAACTCAACTTTCTTAACTACATTTGGCTTAAACCAGCATTAAAAAAAAAAAAAACAGCTAACATTCCTTGAGTCTAAACCAAACGGTATTAAACGGAAGAGGTTGCCTAGAAGTGTAGTTGGCAGACTCAGGCTATTTTAAATAAAGGACATGAATCAGTGAAGACCACCAGGGAAAAAAAAAAAAAAACCAGCAAAAAAAAACCATGTGCAACTTCACGTTCAATATGTAATGAAATTGCAGATGCTCTCAATTACATTTAAAATGCTCGACAGGTAAGAGAGAGGAAAAAGGAGGCAGCCCCTAGGCCTATTAAGAGGCAGGGAAACACCCCACCCCCAACCTGGGTAGCTCAGTTGGTTGGAGCATTGTCCCCACACACCCAAGGTTGTGGATTCCATCCCCAGTCGGGGCACACACAAGAATCAACCAATGAATGCAGAAATAAAGGCAAAAGCAAACCGTTGCTGATGTCTGTCTCCCCCTCTTCAAAATCAATAAAAAAAATTTTTTTTTTGAAGAAGAGATATCCTTAAAAAAAAAAAGTAGAGAAACGCCAATGCAAGGTTTTTTTTTAAAAATGGCAATGGTGATCAGGAGTTGACTATATACCAAATAATGAAAATTATTCTGACTTTTAAGACTCAATCACAGTTAGGCAGAGATAGGAGCTTATAGAAGACAATGAGCTATTAATCCTTGGGTGACTTGCCATTTTTACAGTAAAGGACCCAAGACAGGCACGATCTGTCTTTCTAAAGGCAGTGTGACCTTGGACCTTGCTCTCATAGGAGCACGTGGCTGCCCACCTCCCCTAGCTGCCCATTTTCCTCACACATCCCTCCTTGGTAGCCTTTCCTAACAAGGAATGAACCCAGAGTAATTACTTTAACTGGCTCCACAAATGTGACGACAGGAGGACCTGAGGGCAGTTTCTGGGAAGGATCCCAAGGGAATGGGAGCCCAGGTGGCCAGCAGCATTCCCCAGGCAGCTGGTCCCAGGAGCCCTGGTCACAGCTACAAAGCCTGGAGCCTTCCCTCCTGCTGCAGAGCCCAGAACACAAGCACCGACTTTAACATCCTTCCGTAGGAAAACGGATTCTTGGTTTGGGGCTAATTGATTTATGAACTTTTGGAATCAATCCTTGATAAAGCTGGCCTAGAGGTGAAAACAGTACACGTGTTTCAAGGCAGTAAAAGGGAAAGAATGGTACTTTGTAGCAATAAAAACAAACTGTATGTGTCTGGGTATGTAATGAAGAAAAAAGATTTGGGGTTAAATTAAAATCCAATTACTTAGAATGGAAAGGAAGCAACATCGGGTGTGCTTTTAAAAATATGAAAGGACTCAAGATACAACAGGACAAAAAAACAGACAGCATGTATACTGTGAAATTTATTTTTCAGACGACACTGCCATCCAGCAACTCCTACACATCAGCTCTGGCTCTCCGTCTGGAAATTGCTGCCCCCCCAACCCCCCAATCTTCTCTGACCTCTCTTCCTTATCACAAACTGCTTTCCAGGCTGGGGGCGTCCAGCTTCCCATCTGAAACGCCCCTGAGCCTCTCAAATTATTTCAAAATAAGTTATGAAATTCTCAAAACTCCAATGTCATAAGGGTATGCTATAAAGAAATCTGCCGTGGAGGGTGTCAGGAAACCTGAAACCCTGGAGATGATGTTGCAATGCCCATGAGGATACAAATCACAGCTCAGGAGAAGCTAAAGAGGCACATACATAACCTACAGCAACGCACCAACACTTTTGAGACCTGCACAGTCACAGGAAGACCGACCGGTAAATGTCTGGGAAGAGATTTGGAAGTTATGTCGGTGCCATCATAAAAGGGGATGTTCCGCAGAGGGCAATGGATGGGTATCCTTTGCCACAGTACAGAAAAACTTCTGCTAAATTCCACTCATGCTCTTACCCCAGTGATTTCCAGCCTTGGACAGGGCAACATCTAATGCTGTCTAAAATGACCTCAATGGCCGGGGTGAAGCTCTGAAAGTATATCCAAACAAAATTAACCTTAATTTAAATTATGCAATAACAAGTATATCGCCTACATTACAGCCCCGTTTTTCACAAGGAAAAACCAGGGGGGATGCACCCCAGAATCCTTCAAAATAACATGAACTTATCACTGAAAAAAAAAAAAACAAGTTTTCTTAATTTAATATTTAAATCTGCTACTTGAATTTTTTCCTGGACAAAAATAATCAGACAACAAGTAATTTCTTCTGAGAAGAGGAACACCACAGAGATTTGCTTCCTTGCCTGACCACAAATTCAACCGCGGAGTTGGAACAAAAAAACTCTGTAGAGCTATTGAATTTTCAAAGGGGTGTGGAGCGAGGACCCTGAAAATCACATTCAACCGGACCAACTAACTCACGACGAAGACAAGGAAACTGAGTCACGAGTGGCTAAGCACCTTGCCAAAACCCAAAATAGCTAATTAGTGGCCGAAGGAGGACTCAAGTTTCTGAAATTCCACAGGAGTGCACTTTCCACCAGGCCACGTGGGTGATAATGGGGGATGGTTGGAGAGTTTGCAAAAATTCAAAACGGACTTGGCCCATTCCACATCTGCCCAGAGTGGTTTCATCTTGCATGGCCTCAGGGGCTCTCATGTAACCAGCTGGAGTCACTTCGTGATGGTGGGGCCCTTTTAACCGGGAGCTGCTTTTTTAGGATGCGTGATCAAAGTGATTAAAATCGAGCTGGAGTTAAAGTGTACACACACCAAATACCATTCGAAGAAGTCACTATTTGGTTTCCTAGGGCAAAGAGTAATATATGGGAAAATATCCTTTTAATCACCAGCCAAACATGCACTATGGGAGACTACCTTTAGAATCTGCTTAGTAAGGACTGCAGATCCCTAGGCACTAGAAGAAAAAACTATACATAAAGAGCTAGCACTAGTAGAGAAGATCTTTGAACACCACTCCCAGACACAAAATACAGCAATGAAAGGGAACCAAGGTTACACTCCAGTACGGACTGGTCCAGACACAGCAGAGACGGGCCCTTTGATGGGCAACACATTTGGAAATCCAGCGATTGTTTGGAGTTTTCTTTTTTTTTCCTTTAAGCGTGGGATGTGCGTGGGGAAATGACAGGCGACAGAAATGGTAGAAAGTAAGAAAAGAAAGGAAGTCGTGAAGTAGGAAACAGACGAACTAACACAAGCAGGGGAAGGCCAAAGGTGCGCCTTGCCCTGGAGGAACAGAAGAGTGTCTGCCTCCAGGGGCAAGGTTCGCATCCTTGCGTAAGAATGAGACCAGATGCTCCAGAACGACCGGAGACGTCTGTCAGTCTGAGTGCAGACAGATGCTTCTGTCCACATATTGGGTCTGGTCTTTTGCTTCGCCTCTTAGGAACTTGATCCGATGAGTTCAACCAGGAGTGACCGGTACCAACTGAGCAATTATACCAAGAAGCCTAATTGTCAAGGGGACTGAGCTCATTCTCAACCCAAAAGGCTGACTGTCTGGGCAAATCAGGCTAGTACTCAAAAAATCTGAATAACAGGAATTAAGTCACTCTGCCTGATGGAATAAAGCAAGGACAGCCCGCTGCATGCATTGCTACTTCGGATGCCTATTCAGGGTGTTTTTACACATCAATTGCATGTCTAACTCTTTTTTTTTTTTTTTAGTATTGTTTTTCATTAACCAAAAATTCCTATCCGTATAACAATATTTCCTCCTAGCAGGTACACCCAAGATTCCAAAAAGTCACGTAGTTAAAAAATAGACTGGATTTCCTAGTAGCACCTGCTGAGAACACCTCACCAAACACAGCCAGTCAAGCAGGAAAAGCTGAAAGGCAGCGGGGGAAAGGAATTAGCCCGCACTTACTGTGTCAGCCAACGCATTCTGGCGGTTTTGAAAAAAGTTTCTCTTCATAGCCTTTTTGCCCCCCCAACGTAAAATCTGTAACCAACATTTAAAAATCAGTGAAGTGCACATGAAGATGAATAGTTATAGCCCTGGCTGGAGTGGCTCAGTGGATTGAGCGCCGACCTGAAAACCAAAGGGTACCTGGTGTGATTCCCAGTCAGGGCACATGCCTGGGTTGCGGGCCAGGTCCCCACCAGGGGGCGTGAGAGAGGCAACCACACATTGATGTTTCTCTCCCTCTCTCCCCTTCCCCTGTCTCTAAAAATAAATAAATAAACTCTTTAAAAAAAAAGATGAACAGTTACAACCCTGGACATGCTAATACTGAGAGCACGTCCCCCTAACACTCACTCAAACCGTGCTGAGCACTGACCCAGGGCCACTAATGGAAGAAAGACCTCGCCACCAAGTCAACCTCATCGTACTAATAAGTACTGAATATTTATAAAACAAAACAGTGGCTAAGTACAAGCCTTATAAATGATAAAATCTGGCAGCACGTCAACTGGACAATCCTTGGAAGGGTGGTTTTGCCACTAAAGAACACAAAAATGTGTACATTATTTTCTGTGATGCAGTAATCCTTCTTTGGGAAATTCAACCCAAGGAAGTAATCAGAACAAAACACAGACATTACTTGTATAAAGAGACGAATGGCATGTTTATAATAACCAAAGACCCCTCAAAAACAACTCCAATAATCAATCAACAGAAATTGCTAGTTTCAGTGTGTTTATTCTATTTCCATTAAATGTGTACACACAGTACGGCTGTGTTCATGGGAAAGTGCCTGAAAAGATAAGTGTGGGGAAAAAGCAGAGCATCGAGTATTCTCTCGATATATTCTACTTGAATGTATTCTATATTTAGGACGTGCTCATAGTTACTCAGTTAATCCAAGGTTTAGAAAGAATATAAAGACGCAATGATCATGTTCAGTGGTAGGGTAATTGGTGAGAAGATTCCTCAGACACTTGAAGAACTGAAGTAACGGTTGTTTTTAAAAATGGGCTTCAACGGGACACCCAAAGGTGCAGAACTCAAGATGCCGAGCCCGAATCTCAGTGTTCTAAGTAACTGATCACAGGCAAAGCACATGTTTGTGGGACCAAGGTCTTCAAAGCAGCAAGGAGGGAGAGAAGACAGCGGGTCACTTACAAGAGGGCTACCCGCAAAATGCACTTGTATTTGACAGCTGAGCACACCGGCGAAACAGAGACGTCCCCGGCGATCTGCGGCCAGGCGACCTGAGGGGAAGTGACAGTTTTCTGCCACTGCCGTCCTTATGAGCAGCCTCGAACAGCTCATGGACACCAACAAACGTGTCCTGATCACTATGTCACAAGCAATGGGTTATAAGAACCTGTCCTATCTCTAAAAAGCTATTGGTTACATTTAAGATTCAGCGTTAGTGAAACAGACAGATGGATGCGGGTACGTCAGAATAGTCTAGGAGTCACAGGCCTTATTAGGTAAACAACTATAACTTTTTGCCTGACAACTACCCATCAGTTAAGCTGTGTCTTACTCCATATGGGCAGCTGTAACCAAATTCCACAGACTGGGTAGTTGATAAACAACAGCAATTTATTGCTTATGATTCTGGTGGCTGGAAGTCTAAGACCAAGGTTCCAACACAGGTGAGGACCCGTTTCTGGGTGGCAGACTTCGAGCTATACCCTGGCGTGGCAGAAGGTGGGCAGGGAGTGCGTGGGGCTAGGGTCTCTTTCATAAAAAAGTGCTAATCCCATCCACAAGGGCTCCGCCCTCATGACCTAATCACCTCCCCAGTGACACACACACACCTCCTAATACCATCACCTTTGGCAGTTAGGATTTCAACATCTGAATTTGGGGTGGAGCACAGTCAGACCACAGTACCCCATAAGTGACTCCACCGGCGGGGCCAACGCACGACACCGGTAAAAAAATGGGTAAGAAATGAGACAGCCCAGGGGCAACACTGTACCCCCCCCCAGACCCAAAAGGTATACACGTGTGCATTTTACACGCTTTGCCGCAACTCTCCCAAAATACAGAATTCAGATAAGAGAAACATACCACAAGCACTTCTTTTATCTTTGAAACTATTAACAGTCTCGGAAAACATTTACAATGAGCCGGACAACCTTCCAGAAGAGTTCAGTAGTCACCTTCTTTTTATAAAGTCAACCTAGATGTGTAACGATTCAGTACAAACAAGCATCATATTTTAATGCACTGCACTTTAAAAGCTCCTGTCCTGTACTTCCTTGGTTTCTTCTACATTAACATAAAGCGTCCTCATTCTCACCTGCTCTGAGCCTCAGAATCCAGTTTGCCCAAAACGTACCTATTACAAAACTTCATAAACAACGGGTTCTCATCTTCCAAAAGAAATCTGCAACAAACCCTAAGAAGACTTATACAAAATGAAGTTAAATGGAAATAAGAAATCATTTCAGGAGCAAAACTCCAAAGACTTTCATGGCGAATCTATCCAAGTTCATAATTCTTTCACACTAATAGGAGTCTTAATATTCACACTACTAATACACTTCTTAACCTTTTGCAATCGGCAACTACTGCTGTGCAAATAATCTCTGGCTGACACACTGGTGTCTGGTTCACGCACCAACTTGCTTCTCACATACTTGGACTTGCGTCCCACGGAGCTGTAATATCTCTTACAAGCTTCACCAGTCTGTGCCTTAAAACTCAGAGTGGATTTCTCAGTTCCGAGGATTTTTGACATTGCTCCACTAAGTGAGGTGGGAAGAATTTGCGCTCCATTGGTAGTTGCGAAATCCAATGTCATTCCCCAAGGCCAGCACCACTTCCTATCCCAACACACACACACACACACACACACACACACACACACACACACACACACACACACACACAGAGCCTGTTCTTGCCCACAGGCCTGAAGATTTCTCTTATCTCCCCTGCAGGTGTTTCTGCCTTCGCTGTGAAGTCTCCAAGCCTCACGAGGAAACTGAGCCAAGGATACTATAAGTATGTCCAGATACCACTATTTCTAAGCAGAAGCCAAAGGCAAGTGTGGCTGGCACCAGGCAACATGACACTTTGTAAAGTGAACCAAGTGGGAGGACACGGTCGGTAATAAAAAGTTTTAGTTTACAGTTTGAGGGGGAAAACCATAGGGAAGACTGGTTATCGGGTTTCAGGTGGTATTTTCTGCTGGGTAAACCATACGGCAATCAGGGATTCTGAAAACCCTGGAATTAAAGACATCCGAAGTTAGGCAAGAGGACAATAAGTAAATCCCCTCTCCTAAGACTTGGAAACATGCAACAAAATTCAGCAATCTGAATAGGTACAGGCACCGACCCAGGCCCATGGTAGTAATTCCCATGATTTGATTCAGATGAAAAGTTATAAAACCTCAAATCAAGTATATCATTTGTTTTTACTTTTTTCGCTGCCTTGTTTTAAAATCAGGATACATATGTATTTAGGAAGCAGCATCCTGAGAAAAATACGGGCCCAAGAAAACAAAGAGAAGATGAAAATGAGTAATTTTACAGTGACTTAAAGGATCCAAAAGAAAATGATAGGTGGCCGTTATTTCATTCACTAATAGATGAAAACCAGTATCATTTGTTCTAATAGTTTTTATTTTAAAATACCATCAGTAATAATCACACAAATTATGCTGTAAACAAGGGTAAAACCAATAAAATGAAGATTGCAAAACCCAGCGCCAGCGGGACATGAGGAAGGTTGTGTACTTAAATATTGATGATGGCACTACAAACTGATAGTCTTCGGAGAGAGCAATCTGGCCCTGCGTAACAAGATCTGCAAGCAATTCATGCCCTTTGACCCAGAAAGCCAACTTTGGAAACCCTATCCCCAGAAATACTCTCCGAGCAAATACATGTAATTTGTTCACCGACATTTAGAACAACGCTATTTATAAGTGCTAAAATTAGAAACAATGCAAATACTAAGCCACGAGGGAATAGTTCAGTCAATGATAGTAGGAAAGGTGGGATTACCCCAACCCCTGACTCCCTTCCTGCCATAGATCCCATCCATGTCCCCATGAGTTGTCTGGGAATCCTACGGGGTGAGTGTAGGTCCCCGACTCAGTGATTTTGGGTTTGGCTGGTGGTATACTTTGGCCAATGAGATGTGGGCAGACAGCATATTTGCCACCTCCATGGAGCAGCTTTAACCCTTTCGGTATGGGTGCCGGATATATCGGGCGCCCATCTGATGACCTGTGTGGATGAGCGCCGGATATATCCAGCATCCATCTGTATATAATTTTTATAAATTTTACTTATATAATTGATCGAATTTTATATAACTATCTCTTAATATTAAAGTTACAAACAACACTTGGAAAAAAGCATTGTTTTATTAAGCATAGATCTTATATAAGGTTAGGAAAATCTTCACACAAAGGAGGACTGACCATGTGCTACGTGCGCGTTTTCGGCGTGGCACCTCATACAGCGGGAGTGTTGCAGCGGAAAGAGCGCTCGTACCGAAAGGGTTAAATGAGACTGCATGCTCCTCACTACATCCCCGCCTTCCGCCACCAGAGCATCAAGGCCCAGGCAGGGGCTGTCCTCTGGCCTGGGTTTCCAAACAAGAAGACATGTGGAGCTGAACGGGGTCCAGTGAGCCGCCAAGGGCTACAGCCCAGCCACCGAACTCACCGAACACAGACAAAGAATAAATGCTCATTGACGTAAGCTACTAAGATGATGAAACCTTTTTTGTTGCCAAAGCAACAAAAACTAATACAACAGTCATCAAAATACAGCAAGTTCACAGAGTAGCTGATCCAAGAAAAGATATTATGAAAAAGTAGAATTAATCGGCAGATACCAGTGGCATCTATATAAAATGAGGCAAGCAAATAAGCCAAAGAAATTAATCAACTTAGAATGACATAATAGTTTATAATTACTTCTTTTTGTCAGTGAAGTATATTTACTCACATACATCTTTAATTCCCACTTAAATACTACTTTTTTACAAATATATGTTTCAATAATTCCATCCATGTCATAGTCCTAATGGAAATGATTCTATTCAATACACATTTTTTCTGTTCTAACTCATGCAAGGATTAGCAAACATGCCAAAAAGTGAATCTAGTGCAAGTCAGTATTTAGCCTTTGAATGTATGAATTTAGGGCTCATCAATTCTTTTGGCAGATCATAAGGGAAGGAACTGTAAAAAACAACAGCAAACAAACAAACAAAAGCCAGAGTTATTTGCTGGGATAACTGACTTTCTAGTCATCAAAGCAAGATCTAACAGAGTATCAGCTATCTGCAAACAAAGTTGTGTTACCTTTGCATTGATCTTTATGACCTATGCTTAAAATTCCATTGCATTTGTATGATTCAAGAATCATACATACATGGACAAATGGAGCTGGCTCTGAAGCGGGCCTCACATCTCTAAAATCAATTTTTGATCAATATCTCCCTGTTTTAGGCAAAGTTGGATTAGTAAATCAAGTACATCAAGCATAATTTCATCTTGTTTTCTTTTCTGATACATAGTTAATGTATTTTTTTTTCATCAAACTTATTGAAAGTAACATCAGTCAATATATCATACAACTTTCAAGGGTACAATTCTGTAATACATTATCTGTGTAATTGCAATTTAACCGTTTTTAATAACTTGAGGTCACTGTTTGGAACACCAGTTACTGTACTATATTCCCTAATTCAAAGTTGATACCTGCCGGCGCTGGGGAGAAGAATGCACGCCCTTCACAGACGCAGAGTGAACAGGACTAGTACCGCTCCGCTCCAGGTGCTGCTTTCTCTGTGCCCTCTGAGAGGCAGTGACACAGAACGGCTACCAGCGCAGGCTCAGAACCCATGCCCAGATCTGACTGTCCGCTCAGCTCCAGCACCGGCTAGCATCTGCATGCCAATGGTGTGACGGAGTAAACCAGTACTTGCCAGTTGTAGGGTCTTGTGCCTGCCTCAGCCTTTCTAAACCCTCACTTTCCCATCTATAAAATAAGCCTACAAGAGTGCTTACTTCTCAGAGTTGCTGTAAGGATCAAAAAGATAATCCACTTAAAGTGCTTGACAAAGTACAGCATGTAGTAAGTAGTAAATACATCCCAGCTGATACTGGTCCCTCTTCGCTGGTCATCTAAGACGTCATCATCAAGCTTGCTTCTTACCATCGCCAATCACAGTTTCCCATTTTTCTTTACCCCCGTTCCCCACCCTGCCCCCCGTCCTATGAGGCATGGCTCAGGGACTAGAGCTCCCAGGAACAGTTTGGTAACCGTCTATCACAGCGCTGTCCCAAAAAACATATAATGTGGGCTGCAAATGCAAGCCACACTGGTAATATTAATTTTTCCAGGAATCACATTTAAAAAGCAAAACAAGAAAAATTAATTTTAATAAACAGATTTTATTTAACTTACTATATCCAGAATATTACTTCAACATGTAATCAATTTTAAAAATCACAAGGAGATATTTTACATTCTTTTCTTTTGTACTAAGTCTGCAAAGTCTGGGGTGTACTTGACACTCACAACATTGTCTCCACTCAAACTTGTCACACTGCAGATGCCAAATGGTCACGTGGCCAGTAGGTACCTTATTAGCTTAGTCACCTAAAGATGATGACCAACAGAAACACAACCCACCTTCCAAAACATCAAAATGCATTTATTTAAACAAACTGATACGGAAGGATGAAAGGAAAGACAAAAGAAAAAGCAGGTGCAAAAGAACAGATGCTCTCTGTCTGGGTAGACTTCTGGGCCGAATGTCACAGGTTAGGAACTGGAGCTGTGGGCTCAGAGAAAACAGGCTCAAATCCCACTTGAGCAGATAACCCCTTTAACATGTACATTCCTCCAGGATAGAACTACAGATAGAAATAACATGTCTTTCCTAAGATTGCTCTGAGTAGAAAGGTTGTAGAGGAAAAGAGGCTTCCAGACAGGAAGCTCTGCTTTGCAAAAGGTCAGAAATGGGAGGGGGGGAAATCGATGAAGGAAATACGGAGGCAAACGAGCTTCGGAAAATAAAGAGGCTGGAGAACGAAACGTTCACCTTGCTGTCACGATGCCTTTGTTAAATGCCCAGTTACACAAAACAACTTAAACGGTGGCAGCTATTAATAAAATAATTGCAGTGGCATTTCTAAGCCCTCAGTGATTTATACCTCCTTGGCCTGCCTGCTTTCTTCTTGGCAGTGTTGTAAAAGTAAGGGCGGAGGGAGGCCGATTGCCAGAATTTGGAGAACCAAGATTTTTCTGTCGTGTATATATTAACCACTGCCTCTGGCCTTAATAAGACGGGCTAGAGAATATACCTGGATCTTTCTTTGAAGGATGAAGCTCCTGTAGTGCCTCACATTTAATCTGAACGTCAGTCTTCACTGTATTATAAATACATGAAGTCAGACTAAGTGTTTACTCTCCCTAAAACTTTCCCTGAAAATTGGTTTTGTGAGTAAATTCCAGATATTTTAAACTTGCTCATGTTCTTTGCTGCCCCTCCCAAAAGCCCAATTAATTTTTTTCTTAAAAAGTTAGTCTGGTATGCTAATGAGGACTTCAAATGTTTCAAGTCTCTATTACAGGAACCTTCTAAACCAAGCTTTTTTCTAGAAAGTATTCTACATGATATTAGTGTCTCTTGAGATTATATGTGTTCCATAAAATCAAATAAAAAAAAATAGGTCCTTACTAAAATGAATTCGGCTTTGGCATGCTTTGTTTTCCTACGAGATTCCTTGAAGTCTTGAGTACGCTCACATACACCAATTTCAAACTGCTGTGCTCGGTCGTTATTACCGTTGTATCAGTCTACAAAGGGGGAAGATAATAATGCGAACCGAGGGTCGGATAATAAGGAGACAGCCCTCGTCAACGTACGGAAACACCCGTCCTTTGCACTGGCTGGCTGGCTGGCCTAGTGTGCAATGCACTAACATCAATCGTGAAGACATACACGGTAATCCACCTCTCGGGATCCTCCAAGTGAAGTCAAGTTATTATACAGGAAGGGAGGGAGGGTTTTTCTTTAAATGACTAAGTGTGACTATCACCGCACGTTCACCGGGAAAGCTAAAATACCCGAACTTATTCGTAAGGGTGGAGGGACATCAAATGCGCACTTGTACCTAGCGCGGCACTTGGGAAACAAGCCTCATTTTGAAAACAACCAAAACAGCTGCTCAGCAGAAACACAGCACAAACCACCCTTTCCAGCCTTTATTTTTAGATGCCTCTTAAGTAAACAATAATTTTCCAAAGAATATAATTAAGACTGGTAGGTGTCATTCCATTATTTTGGAGTTTTAATTGTTTTCCCATCCGTCACACTTTTTCCCCCTCCATAAATCTCATAATTATATGATATTCCATAACAAATTTTTTTACCTTTGAATGGAAGAATTGATATGATCTTTTAAAAATGGACAGATTTTTAAACAGCACAATCACCCAGAATGTGAGTACAACCCACAGGTTTAAACAGAGGGAGTCTGACAGTCAGCCCCATTTTTCAAAAGGTAATTTGGAGCCTTGTATAAGTCTAAAAACGAAAGGTGGGCCTGCATCATCTAAACAAGATGCATAATGAAAAAGAATATGCCTAATATAGACCATCGGATTTCACTGGCAGAAGCGAATGCTAATTGCCTGCTGGAGTCTTTAATGAAAACCTAATTGCCGGCTTGAGCTGTCACCACTGACCCTGGTAACAGACTAGTACACCCTTCATAAACCTAATACAGCATAATCCCCCTTCATTACGGTTATTACAGCTCTGTCGTGGGACACGTCTGTCACAAAAATAAACTCTGGTGCCTCTCATCTAAAGGGACGTGCTGCTCCTCTGTCCCAGAGCGGGCCGGGTCGATGGCAGGAGTCGCCCTCACAGCAAGTGGTACCGCTTCACAGCCCAGGTCTCCTTGCAAATGCAGACTCACACACAGCCGGGGACACCACCACAGAAACCATCGACATGCTCCACAGTGACGAGGGGGGGAGGGGGCTGAAAAAGAAAACACACCCCAGACCCCACCCATCCCACCACCACAGGGTCTCAGGGAAAAGCAGGGGGAATAATCTCTAAAACAAATCCCGGGTTTGAACTAGAAAATCCACGTGTAAACCTATTCAACATACAGTCTACATTTTAGCTGCTGAGCCCAAGAGATACTCCCTACCATTTGCTCTGAAGTTCTTTTGGACACACCTTTAAAAATACTATTTCCATTAAAAGCATCGATCTCACATCTACTGCTCGACAAGCCCTCACTTATTGAACATCTACCGGGCAGCGTGTGCCAAGACCCCAAAGGTAAAGAAATCACAAAACACATCCGTGAAGAGCTTACAACTTTAGGGAGACAGATGAACAAACAACGGTAACACAATGGGACATGTATCACAGCAAAGAAGGTAAACTTCCACACAAAGACAGGTCAGGTGGCAGGGACCTCTCCCTAATGATACAAGGGAACATCAGACGAAACATCTAAGAAGACGTAACAATCACACTCGGCGTTAAGGAACAGCCGAGGAGATCATTAGGTGACCAGATGTGAAAAGGAATGCAAGGGAAAAGGAGCAGTAACAGCATGCACCAAAACCACAGGTTTCAACCGTGAGAAATGTCTGGAGAAGGGTGACCGGGAGCCAGGAGAGGCCAGCCAAGGCTAGGAGTCGGGTTAGGTGGGAACAAGAACTATGCAGGCAGAGCCTTGAACGCGCTCTGCTGGGGAGTCTGCATTTAACGGCCGGCAATTTAATTTCTAAAATTAAATATTTTTGAGCTGGTGTGGCTCAGCTGGTTGGAGTGTCATCTTATAACCAAAAGGTTGCAGGTTCGATTTCCAGTCAAGGCACATGCCTGGATTGCGGGTTCCATCCCCAGTCCAGGCACCTACAGGAGGCAACCGATCGATGCTTCCCTCTGGCATCAATGTTTCTCTCTCTCCCTTCCTCTCTCTTTAAAAGCAATGGAAAAATGTCCTCAGGTGAGGATTAAAAAAGTTAAAATGAAATATTTTCAACCTATGAGAGACCTATGGGAGAATACAGTAAACATGCATGTCCCTGCCACCCAGCTCAGGAAATAAAATACCACATCTCCGTCCTCACCTCCTCCACACCCCACCCTGTACCTGCTGTTTACCCTTCTGACATTTCCTTATGCCCTTTACTACAGACATATGTTTCTCTAAATGATATAAAGTGGCGAGAAAGATTTCAAGCAGGACAGTGAAAATATCAGCCTGTTTAAATCAACAGCTTGCAATATAGGGGGTCTGGTCTGCGCACTGGCAGCCATGGGACAAGAGACAGCAGTGGGACAGGTGACAAAAAGATGTTGAGATAGCTGTCTTCACGGAAAGACTGTTGTAATACAGGGGGAAGAGGCAGCCTCAGCCTCGAAGGGCATTCCCAGGGCAAGGAGGAGACAGACCTGAGTGAACAGTTATAAGTGACCAGCAGCAGAGAAGTGAGACTGCAGGGCTCTGGGAGAGATGGGGACAGCAGTGAGGCAGGTGGCAGCTCCCAGGAGGCTGACAGGCTAATGAGGGGCATGAGCCACATTAACCAGGACACAGAGCACAAAGGGGAAAAGGCCAAGAGCAAGTGGCAAAAGGGCCTGACCAGAGAGCGAGGTCAGGGAAGGCACCCCGAGAAGTGGCATTTAAAGTAGGCTTCCAGGGACACTTTGATGGGCAATGCTGAGTGTCGGGACCCCTGAGCAAGGCAGGAGCATCAACATAGGAGGGAAATTATGGGGCCTGTTCAGGAAACAGCTGCAGCTTGGCAGAACCCTGAGGAATAGTGGGACATCAATCTGAAGAAATCAGAGGACCGCCTGGGGGTTATTTGTAGAGAACCTTACTTATCAAGCTGAAGTGCATATAATGTACACACGTAATTCATACCAAATTCACTTTCGTGACCGGGACATCTGACTTAATCCCCTTCACTTGAGAACTAAAAAAGTGGAAAAAGCCCATCTTGTGATTTGTTGACGTTGATTTTAGTGTTGCTTATCAGTTCTAGATGGGGAAGTCTGCAGGGGCCCGGTGTCATGGAGGGCCTCTGTCATACTGAGTATTTCAGCATTTTCCTCTTTAATGTAAGGTATAAAATAATGCAGAGACAGGAAAATAAACATATTCTAATATAACTAAACTTGCAAAAACAATTTTGTTTCGTGCCTCAACCCTGAACGTCCCTACTTACTAACTCATCTGTGACAGTTATACTCCCTTGAGCTGCACGGTTTCCTGGGTTTGAAAAACCAGGGCAGCAAATTATTACATCTTTAAAAGCATCCAAGTAAAGCAAAACAACTAGAGTATCATCTTAGGGATGTAACTCATCTCCTCGAATGAATAAGATGTGTATAGCAAATAGCAAAATTCATAGACAGTCATTAAGATGATGTAATTTTCACCAGGGCACTGGACATCCTATTAGAGAATCAATAAGAAAGTCCAAACCAGGCTGGGCTCTAGACCCTCAGGCCAGCATTTCAGAAACGCATTCATTCATTGATCTATAAACACTTTGCTAAAAAAAATCAACTCCATTTCATTCGCTGCAAGATAGAGACAATGATAGTACCTGCTTCGCAGGGCTGTTGAAGGACTTAATAAAATCATCTAAAGTGCTGGGCACACTGGGGTAGAATCAGTGCCAATAACCTGAAGACATCACTCCTGGAACCCGCCTCCATCCATACAAGGTGGAGATTCTGATGCTGAACCTAGTGAAACATGAATGCTTCAGGGACACACTTCTGACGCTTCTCACGTAGCAAAGAAGGCAGGGAGGCAAACATACATGGCAAGAGAAAACTTACCAAGATAGGTAGGTGCAAAGTGCTACGGGGCTACAAAGACAGGGATGCTAACTGGCGGTGGGAAGGGGTGTCAGAGAAGATGGCCCCCCCCAGCTGAATGAGCAGCAAGGGGGAGCGGGCACCCTGGGTCTGAGTGCATGTAACACAGGAGAGGGGAATTAAACACCTCTAAGTGTTAAGGGGGTGGAGGGGGGCGGAGAGAGAGAGAGGGAAGCCGATGAGAATGGAAAGGTAGTCAGGGGTAAGGAAGCCTTATCATACAAGTAATAAGAAGCAAAAGAAGCATTGAAGTAATATAAAAAACAGATTTGTGTTTTTAAAAAACTACTGGAAAAAGTATATGAAGAATGTATGAAAACACAGCCTTTAAACTCCTGAACCACCCCAAGAGCTAGTGAGGATGGAGGGCCCGGAGTAAACTAAAGGCATTTTAGAGACAAAAGCTCAAAGGATCGGAGGGTCTGTTACTGGTGTTGGAGTGTAGAGGCTGCAGGTGCAAAGGAAGAGTGATGTGAAGAGAAGCCCACGGTCCTGGCTTCAGCAGATCATTCAGTAGAGGGCAGTATCACTGACCAATGCAGAAGCAGCAGGGTTTGTGGCAAGAAACTAGCGAATTCAACTGGAGACAGGTAGAGTTTGGCACGTAAATCGGATACCCAGAGGGACGGAAGTACCAGCTAAAGCAAACTGTCTGGAACTGAGCAGAGGGCTCTGCATTGGAGATGGCAGCCAAGCAGTTCCACTAAAATGGAAACATCTAATTCAGGCCTTCCACGAGCCTGGGTAGGGATAAGTGGCCATTAAGTAACTCCAGCCTCTCCAGAGCTCTGGACGACCAGGCACAGAATGAGTCAAACCAGTGCAGTGAAAAACTCACACCGCACCAAGCCTGAGGACGGAGCAGCAGGACCAAAACAAGAATCCTTAGCTCCAGGATTCTCCAAGTACAGTTGGTCAAGGACCAGCAGTATCAGCATCACCGAGTTCCAAAATCTCAGCCCCACCCTGGACCTACTGCGTCAGAAGCAGGGGCAGGCACGGGGAAGGGCACCCTGGGATGTAACCAGCCCCCCAGGTGTCTGTTAGAATCAGGCCCTTGAGCTCTGTAGCTGCAGCTAATGCCCCAACTCCTTGAGGGACTCGGGAATGAAAGAAAGAAAGAACTCCCAGAAGACAGATTTCCAAAGACTTTAGGAAATCGAGTAAAAATTTTAGTGAAAGATACACCTTATGCAAAAATAAGCATTAGGAACCTTTGCTAACTTTTAACAATAAGTGATTTTCCCCTGGGAGCTAAAAACTCCGGAGGCAAACCAGATCAAGTCAGTGAGTGGTACACCCCGCAAAGCTTCCTACTCTGGGAACACAGTTGCTCACTACTAAAAGTCCCAGACATCCCAAGTGCGAGCAGGACACTCTGCTTCTGAGAGGATGTTATATGGCACCAGTCGACCACACTCTCATTCTCTCCCCGGTCAGCTCCCTGTTGACCAGCATCAAGCATTCATGGGGTGGCCGCCTAGAGTTACAGGATATGCGCTAGGCCTCTGGGTCAAGCTAATTATAAGCCTAATTTAGTCCCTAAGGAACTAAGCTAAATCAGCCACGCATCAAATTTTACACACAAGATTGATCTAAGAATGGCCACAATATGTTTTTTCTGATAGCAAGGACCATGAAGCAAGCCAAACAAAAGCATGACGGGAGAGCAAGACAAAAACCAAGCCAAGGAATAGGGAGCCAACAGGAAAAAAAAGGAAAGGAAATTAAAACAATGTTAACGCGCCATTTATAATCCAACTTAGACGCACAGACACCCTTATGCCGCAAGAAGGTACTTCTAGTCGCCATTAGCTTTTATCTTCAGCGACTGTAATTCTTATCCACAAGTATTGCATCATATCCTCTCATTCAGAATTATAAATAAGTCGGAGATTATTTATTTTCATAATCAGCATGCATGCAGTATATGGCAAAGGCATGGCCGGTCCAGGCAATGCGGGTTTCCTCTCTCTTCCCATCGCAAAACTCCCAGCCAGATCTGCATTTCCCTAGGCTTTCTCCCATTGACCTGCTGGCAACGTGCAACGTGCACGCAGGGTAACCAGTTCTGGGCTCTGACAGTCCACTCTGCTTCAGGAACCCATACCACACACCTGCCCTACTGATGTTTTCTGACTTGGTCTTTCTTCTAACATCCCCTCCTCCTGGGAGGATGATATGAAAACCAAGGAGTTGATGTTTGTCAAGTACTTCAGGCTTCTCACATAAAAGGCATTAAAGCTCACAGGGGGACCCAGGCTGGCGTTCCCCGCAGAGGTGTTGAAGTTGACTCCACATTTGGACTTCAAAGAAGGAAATCTGCGTGCAAAGACATTCTCGCTGGTGGAGCTTGTGCCTTCTTGCCAAAGGCGGGCAGATCCATTTGAACATTCTTTAACTGGATTTCAACATCAGAAATACCGGGCTCCTTACTACAGTAAGCAGTCCTGGGGAAAGGACTCTTTTCTCGGCCCTTCTCTTAGCGGCCTTCCTTCCTCAACTCAAGCTTCCCTACTGCCAAGTCTTGCAACTGTCAAGCCCCTCCTACAGGAGGGGCCACATGGCAGCTGCCAGCCAACTCGTTTGCTCTGAGCCAACAGACCAAAAAAAAAGGTCAAAGACAAGGCTTTATGTGTATGTTGGCACACATGTGAATTCAGGCTGCTGGGGGAAAAAATGACACAAAGAGCACATTCACGGCCACATAGAACTCCTCGAACATATAAATAGCCATCCTTGACCCGACACCTACCTACTCGGGGTGAGGCACTGTGTTAGGAGGGGCACATGGAGCGTTGCGCTGAATTCTCCACAAATATCCTGCCAAGTCGGAAACTTCGGGCCCCGTCACGTAGATGAAAGGAGATTGAGACTGAACTGGAGATTCTGAAGGGCGGTACAGTCCGTCCAACATCACGTAGCTAAAAGATGGCAGAGCTGGAATTCCAGCCTAGCTGCGTTTTGAATTCCTACCCCTGGCTCCCTGCTCCAGCACACGGAGAGCCAAGAGCACTGCAAAACCGGCCCCACACACCCTCGGACACTACTAACCCCTCCGCGGGGCTCAGACAAGGGAAGGTAAATCAAGTCATGAGCGGGGATCACAGTCTTAGTTGAGACACTAATTTTAACCTCCTTTTTACGAAAACTTGTTTGTTTTCCCTTGTTCTTTTTCAATCAGCGCAAGCAGCAATAATTTAATTGGCTAATTAAGTATTTCATCACATCTCTTTTCTCTGCCTTATATGCCACCGAGTGCATAGCACTGTTCTGAGGCTTAGTGTGAGCCCAAAAAACACACAGCGCTTGGTGACTACGCAAAGAGGTGCAGACGCAGGACAGAACGTGAAAAGGGGTGAGAACTTGAAACCCAGGTGGGCTGCAATGTGCGACCAAAGGACTTGTGTTTGCTTCCCATTTGAAGAGCAAAAAAAACTTAAGTCCTTTATGAGGCTGGAAAGGGCTGGGGGAAAAAAATCGTCACAGTTCTTGACCCCTGGCCCATCCACTCAGGGCAAGTAAGAACACTCCTCAAAAAATCTGATTGTTCTCTGGATTCTTTCATTTCTTCCACATTAAAATAGCCTTAACTGTTCTTTCCATTACAGCTGGCCACGCGACACAGGATGCACAAACCCGAATAATGACGTAGTTTCTCGTAACTACGTGTGTAAGCCAGGGGTAGAAGGTGGGAAGGTACCTGTGATTAGAAACAAAGCTTCTCTCTAGATATCTCTCTCATGCAGGTCCCAGACCTTCAGGCAAGCTCCCATCAAGGGGCTGCTCTTGAGACAGGAGGAGGTGTTTGTGGGGGGGGGCTTGGATAAACACCCTGGACTGTAGGAAGTCAGTATGCTCTTCCCACTCTGATGTACTGGCCTGAGGTCACTGAACACTGGCCCTCTGCCACCTCGGCCCGGACTCAGACACTATGAATAATACTACAAGGCCACTCCAGCTCAGTGGAAAGGCACCCTTGAAAGGCAAACCACGCAGAGAATGCTACTGCACCAGAAGGAGCTTTTCTTGGGAGGATCGGCTGAATCCTGGACCATCTGGCTACACCACAACCAGACAGAAGAGACTCCGTTTTTATAAAGTTTCAGAGCAAGGACATGGAGTCCTTACAACTGTGCTGCAGCAACAATGACTTTTAAAACCAGGGCATATTCTCACAAATACAGAGACAGGAGCATTAACTCATCCTGCTCAGCATGGTCATCCATTCAGATTGGGGAAAGAGCACCATGCTGGTCAGCTCCCAGGCATCAAGGCTATCGTTGCCATGGCACAAACTTTTAATGCCATCACCAAAAGATAGGTAACTTTCATAACAAGAGTGTGTGATGCTGCAGTGTTATCAACAACCTATGGCAGACAAGCTGCTCTGGAAAAGGGGATCAGCATCATGTAATGAAACTCGGCAGGGGCCAATTAGCACCAACTGACTTTAGATGATCCAGCAACTGCTGCTCATGGCTCAGTAGAAGCAGGATCACACATGAGGCGTGTCCCAAAGGAGAGCTCATGCTCCTCTGGAAGAGACTTGCTCTCCAAAGCGGGTAACATGCTTCCAGTTTAATTTCTGACACATTTTCTCTTTAAAGGCTCTCCCTGCAACACTGCCCATGGGTCCCACCGGGCCTCCAGACAGACTTGTCCTTTCAGTACGTGTTTTTTGGATGACTCTCTCTTGGCACAAGCTGTGTCCACTACCTGTTTCCTCCAGGTGAGTTGGGCGCACACTTCACCCCCTCACCTACAGGACCAAGCTTTCCCTTGCACTTCTCACAACACTGCAATTCCCCGTTGGACGCTCAAGAATTTTTCCTTTCCTCCACAAGGCTGCAGTGAGATCTGGTTATAGCATCTTTTATCCCTTGTTCCTAGCCTAGAGGAGAAGCTTAATGCTATGTTTGTTGAATGAATGAGTGAACTAATGCACTTTAAATTAGCACATTGGTGGAAACCCTGTAACCACATAGGCAGCCTGCAGTCTGGAGATTCCTCACCAGCCAGTTCCTGAAAACCGCACAATCTCCTTGAATTGTGGGTTAGGGTGACAGGAACAGAAGGGAAAGGGAAATGGAGGTAGTGTCAGAGTTACATCACTGCTCCTTCAAAAAGGTTGGAGCCCCTCTAACAAGTATTCAACATCCAGAATTAGGGGTCATGCCAGGGAGAAAGGGGAGGGAGTGGATTAACATCACCCTCAGAAGTTGTTAATACACAGACGTTAGAGAGTTTGAGGTGGGGACCTATTCTGAAATTGTGAGGTCACAAGTTTTGAGCCAGCCTGACCACCGAAGTAGGGGCCAAGAAGCCCTGGAGCTTGGTGGCATGTCTGGGGCCTAGTAGGAAGGCATAAAAACTCCTCTCCCTCCCAAGATCGCGTCCCTCTGCGGGGCAGAGGAGGGTGGGGAGCCGCGTTCCTATCCCGCTGGAGCGGCAGCAAGGTCGTTGCCTTTCCACCTCCCGTCTCTAGCCCCTGGGTATCCCCAGATGCCTTTTCGAGGCCCTCTCTCAAGCCCCAAAAGCTGAAGGGAATAAGGAGGAGGGGGCGAAGGTGTGGGTTTAACCACAAGCAATGCAGACCGCTCTCACCTTCCACCTAACTCCCCAGACTCGCTGTGCGCCTCACAGCGGGCGGCTCCCACCGCCACGGTAAACTCCTGCGGCCCGGACACCTAGCGCCCCAGCTGCCCGATCCGCGTTCCGAGTCGCCGCCGATGCCGAGCTGGCTTTGCCAGCCTTTGCCCAAGTCATCCGCAGGGCGCCCGCGACACCCAGGCGGTCCCCAACCTCCGGGCCGACTCTCCGCCCCAGACGGCGCTTACCTGCTTACATGGCCCCGTTGGAGCCCTGGAGTCCCACGCGGAAAGGCTGTCCCCTCTGCCGCGGCGGCGGAGCCCCAATTCCCCAAGGAATTGATTCCAGTGGCCGGCGGAGGAGGGGCGAAGGGAGCGAGCCGGAGGAGGCGAAAGGGGAGGGAGGGTTCCGCCGCGATCCGGGCGCAGAGTCGGCGCAGGGGCGCACAGAGCGGGAGTGAAGAAGAGCCACCTAAACGCCGGGCTGTCCCGCCCGAAGAGGGGACGAGGCCAGGAGGCCGGGGAGGACGGCTGAAGTAGGAGGAGAAGGACCGCCAGCGGTCACTGTGTGTCTGCAGCTCCCCGAGGACCTCAGCCCGGAGGGTAGGCAGCTGCGCGGGCAGGAGCGCCGCAACCTGCCCCCTGCCTGCGCCTGCAGCACCCGCTCGGGGAGGAAAAGTTGGGAAGAACTTTTCAGGGCCAGGAGAGCCCGAGCGGCAGGAAACGCGAGCAGCCGGGAGAGGAGGGAGGAAGGGGCCGTGCAAGTGGGAGGGGACGGAGCAGGCGCCGGCGGCCGCGGTTCCCCCACCCCCGGGCCGGCTCGGCTGCACTGGGGGCCGGGAGGCGGAGGGAGCTCGGGGCGCGCGTCCGAGGGCGGGAGGAATGCGGCCGAGAGCGCGCGCAGGGAGCGCGGAAACGTGGATCCCGAGCTCGGGAGCTGGAGGCGTGCGGTCCCGGGGGACGTCACAGCGCTGGAATCCGAGGAATGCCGGGCTGCAGGAGCTCCTTCTGCAGGCCCGGGAGAAGTCGCGCACTTTTAACGTGGCAGGTTTGGACAACGTTTGAGAAGGTGGGGGCTGAGGAGGGAGGACGGGATTAAACTCCCGGGAGGAAGAGTCGCTGGAGTGGCGAAGGAAGAAGAGACCAAAGCCACCCCAACCTCCTGCCGCTCCCCGCGGGGGCGGACAGCGGGAAGACGGAAAATTCCCACTGAGATCTCCGAAAACAGCAGAGGCTGGGCAGTGGCAGCAATTTGCCCACTCCGGCCCGGAGAAAGCACAGTCCGGCCTGTAGTGGGGAACTCTCCAAGCAGGACGCCCCCGTGCAGACGCTGCATGGGGGAAGTAGACCAGGAGATAATCTGGTGGCTTCACCGAGAGCCAATCGCAGAGTTCTCTCTCCAGCACACCCAGAACGTCAGGGTAGTGGTCCTGGAGTCACAATCCACCCACCACCCACACCCCCGCCCCGCCCCTCTCCTGGCTGCGTGCTGGGAGTCGGAATAGGTCGTTTTCCCGGTTCTTTCCAAGCCACAAACTCGCCCCACCCCGCCCGGGCAGGCACTGGGAGGGGACTTCCTTAGCACTTTCGGAGGTGGGGTTAGTGAGCCGCAGCGGGTTTGATGGAAAAAGCGCGGAGCCCGAAGAGGGACCCAGGGTGTTAGGCCTTGCCCTGCTGTTGTCCGATTGGATGACTGAGGAGGATTCCAGCCTGAAAGCCTTGGCTTGGGCAGTTGTAGAAGGAGTTTGCCTGCATTTCTGTGCTCCTTTGCAGAGCTAAAAGCATGCCTTAGGAACCTGCCATCTCACCAGGACTCAAGCCCAGTCTTTTCAACCTTTCTTAGATTGAAAAGGGTTTTTGAAGTCATCCTCACAGAAGATACTGTTCCGAATTACTTCGCTGTCCCACAAACATAGCAAAATTCTGGGCCTCTTGGAGAAGAGAACCGGAAACCCAAAAGCAGCACCTATTGTACCCATGATGTGCAAATTTGTGCTGACTGTTGTGGTGAGCCTTTGATAATCTCCCAAAGGATCCCAACTAGAGGAGACTCCAAAGGGATAGAGGAGGGGAGCTTCAAGGGAAGTAAGATCAGTTTCTCAGACTTCCAAGGAAACAGCTGGATAGCTGCAATGTGGACTTGCTGGATTTGCAAAGAGAACTAGAGAGCACCTCTGTGTGGCCCAGGAAGTATGGAAAGCACTTTGTGCTCTGGTGTTATCCCCATCTCCTGGGTAAGGAAAGGGAGACATGAAGAAATGACAGATCTCACCAAGGATAACAGAGCGATAAAATCGGATAATGGAGTCTAGTCTGCCCCCCCCCCCCCAAAAAAAAAACAAGAGCTACTTCCCTCTTCAACTTTTGGACAAAACAGGATTAAGATGAAAAATACAGAAATCCCTGCAGGCTCCTCAGGTAAAACCCAAGTTCCTGCTCTTTCCCTGAGTTGGGAGGGAGTTTCTTGGGGACTTGGGGGACAGGAGTGGCATTTGTGAATTGTCCTTCTAAAGTCACTGTGATAGCA
>VMDR010002764.1:0-83927 GCA_007922815.1 Macrotus californicus
GAGAGAGAGAGAGAGAGAGAGAGAGAGAGAGAACTCTAGTCTCCCTCTTCTTACAAAGGCACTGATCTCAGCTTATGGCCTGACCTAAACCTAATTACTTCCTAAGGCCCCACCTGCGAATGCTAGCACATTGAGGTTTAGGGCTTCAGCATATCAATTCTGGAGACACATTTAGTCTATAACAACTTATAACTAATTAGTAAATATAATAAATGAGATCACATGCTATCACTTTTTAGTCAATATTATAATGCAAGTTTTAACCAATGCAATAAGATGAGAAAAATGAATCAAAGGGTATGAATTGGAGAAGGAGAAACAAAATTAAAATCCAAAAACACTGATTGCCAAACGCAACAACAAAACAATATACAACTCAATCTAAAAATGGACTTGGATGTTTCTCCAAAGAAGATATATGAATGAGCAATGAGCACATTAGAAGATGCTCAATATCACTAATCATAATGGCAATGCAAATCAAAACTTCAACGAGATACCTCACACTCATTAGGATGGCTCCTGTGAAAAAAGTGTTGGTGAGGATGTGGAGAAACCGGAAACCGTGTGTGCTGTGGGTAGGAATATAAACTGGTACAACCGCTGTGGAGAACAGTATGGCGGCTCCTCAAAAAATTAAAAACATAATGACCATATGACCCAGCAGTTCCCATTCTGGGAATATACCCCAAAGAATTGAAAGCAGGGTCTCAAAAAGACATTTGTATACCCATGTTCATAGCAGCAGCATCCATCAGAGCTACAATGTGGAAGCAGCCAGTGGGCACTTGTGGTATACACATACAATGGAATGTTACTCAGCCTTTAAAAAGGAAGGAAATCCTGCAGAATGTTACAGCATGGATGAATCTTGAGGTCATTATGCTATGTAAAATAAGCCAGTCATGGAAAGACAGACCCTATACGATTCCACTTAAATGAGGTGCTTAGTCAAAACCGGAAAGGCAGAAAATACAGTCATGGCTGTCAGAGCCTGGGGGAGTTACTGTTTAATAGGCATAGTTTCCGTTTTACAAGATGAAAAGGGTTATGGGGATGGGTGGCGGCCACTGGCTGCAAACATATTTAATGTCGCTCACCCTGCACTTAACAATGGCTGAGATGCCCAAACTTTGTTGTGTGTATTTTACCACAATAAAAAAAAACAAAACATGAACACGGCATGTGCTTCCACTTATTTGTATCTTTTTCAATTTCTTTCTTCAGTGTCATAACTTTCCGAGTACAGGTCTTTGACATCTTTGGTTAGGTTTCTTCCTAGGTATTTTATTATTTTGAAGCAACTGTGAACAGGATTGTTTTCTTAATTTCCCTTCCTGTTAGCTTGTTATTGGCATATAAAAATGCAACTGATTTCTGGATTTTAATGTTGTCTCCTGCTACTTTGTTCAATTTGTTTATCAGTTCTAGTGGTTTCTTGGTGGAATCTTTGGGGTTCTCTATGTAGAATATCATGTCATCTGCAAATAATGATGGTTTTGTTTCTTTCTCTTTTGAGCGCCTTCTATTTCCTCTTCTTATCTGAATGCCAGGGCTAGGACTTCCAGTACTATGGTGAATAAGAGAGGTGAACATGGACATGCCTGTCTTGTTCCCAATCTTGAGGGGAAAGCTTGTAGTTTTTACCTGTTGAGTATGATTCTGGCAGTGGGTTTGTTATATATGGCCATTATTATGTTTAGGTACCCATGTTTTGCTGTATATAATGCACACATTTTTGCCCAAATTTTTGAGGGAAAAATAAGGATGCTCATTTTACATAGGTAGTACTAATTCTGTATCTATATACATGTTTTTAATTATTTTATTTATACTTATGCATTAAAAGTATAACCGTAGAAAGCAATAACAATATCTGTATGTAAAATAATACTCTAGAATATGATAATCAGGTTTCTAAATATAAATAAAAAATTGAATGATTTTTGATCGAAAGATTTTTCTGAAAATTTGGGCCAAAAATATGGGTGAACATTATACATGACAAAATACTGTATGTTTCCTCTATTCCCATTTTGGTGAGAGTTTTTATCATAAATAGGTGCAGGATTTTACCACCAGCTTTTTCTGCACCTGTTGATATGACATGTGGTTTTTATTCTTCATTTTGTTTATGTGGTGAATCACCTTTATTGATTTGTGGATGTTGTACCAACCCTGCATTCCCAGAATAAATCCCACTTGATCATGATATTTGATCATTTTGATGCATTGCTGTATTCAGTTTGCTAATATTTTGTTGAGGCTTTTAGCATCTATGTTCATCAGGGCTTTTGGCCTATAATTTTCCTTTTTTGTAGTGTCTTAATCTGGTTTTGGTGTTAGGATAATGCTGGCCTCGTAAAATGAGCCTGGGAGCCTACTTTCCTCTTGAATTTTTGAAATAGTTTGAGAAGCAGAGGTGTTAGTGCTTCTCAGAATTCACAGTTTGGTCAAATTCACCTGTGAAGTCATCCAGTTCAGGGCTTTTGTTTGTTGGGAGTTTTTGTCTTGTTTTGTTTTGTTTTGCTTTATTACTGCTTTAATTTCACTGGGTGTGATATCTCTATTCAGATTCTCTGGTTCTTCCTGATTTAGCTTTGGAAACCTGTATGTTTCTAGGAATTTATCCATTTCATCCACATTGTCTGATTTGTTGGCATAATATTTTCTTACAATCCTTTGTGTTTCTTTGGCGTCAGTTGTTATTCCTCCTCTTTCACGTCTGATTTTATTTATTTGGGTCCTCTCTCTTTTTTTCTTGGTGAGTCTGGTTAAAGGCTTGTCCATCCTGTTTACCTTTTCAAAGAACCAGCTCTTGGATTCATGGGTCTTTTATATCATATTTTTAGACTCTATTTCATTTATTTCTCTCTGATCTTCATTATTTCCTCTCTTCTACTCACTTTAGGCTTTGGTTTATTGTTCTTTTTTAAGTTCCTTTAAGTCTAAAGTTAGATTGTTTTTTGAGCTTTTTCTTGTTTCTTGAGCTAGACCTACAATGCTCTGAATTTCTCTCCTAGGATTCCTTTCCCTGTGTCCCACAGGTTTTGACACAAGGACGTACAATGGGCTAAAGATAGTTTATTTGATAAATGGTGTTGGGAAAATTGGACAGACACGTAAAGAAAAATGAAACTAGACCAGCTTCTTCCACCACAGACAAGAATAAATTCAAAATGGATTAAAGACTTAAATGTTAGACCCCAAACCATAAAAATTCTAGAAAAACTATAGGCAGTAAAATCTTGGACATTGTTCTTAGCAGTATTTTATCTGATATATCTCCTCAGGCAAGGTAAACAAAAGAAAAAATAAACAAGAAGAACTGCATCAAACTGAAGCGTTTGCACAGCAAAGGAAACCATCAACCAAATAAAAAGACAACCCACAGGATGGAAGAACATATTTGCCAATACATCTGATAAGGGGTTAATAATTTATTAAGAACGTTTAAAACTCCACACCAAAACAACAAACAACCCAATTAAAAAATGGGCAGAGGAGCTGAATAGACACTTCTCCAAAGGGGACATGCAGATGGCCAATAGACATATGAAAGATGCTCAATGTCCCTGATCACTAGAGAAATGCAAATTAAAACCATAATGAGATAACATCTCACACCTGTCAGAATGGCTATCATTGATTAATCAACAAACAACAAGTGCTGGTGAGGATGTGGAAAAAGGGGAACCCTTTTGCATTAGCCATTGTGGAAAGCAATATGGAGACACTTCAAAAAATTAAAAATGGAACTGCCCAGTGATCCCACTTCTGGAAATGTATCCAAAGGAACCTAAAACACTAATTCAGAAGAACATAAGCACTCCTATGTTCACTGCAGCACTATCTATAATAGCCGAGATATGGAAGCAGCCCAAGCGTCCATCAGTAGATGAGTGGGTAAAACAACTATTGGACACTTACACAGTGGAATACTAGTCAGCTGTATAAAAGAAGGGAATTTTACCCTTTGCAACAGCATGGGTGGACCTGGAGAACATTATGCTAAGTGAAATAAGCCAGTCAGAGAAAGGTAAATGCTGTGTGATTTCATTCATATGTGGAATCTAATGACCAAACTGAACTAACAAACAAAATAGAGACAGACTCATAGATGGAAAGCAGGATGATGGCTAGTGGGGGAAGAGGTAAGGGGATGGAGGGATTGGGCAAAAAGGAAAAAGGACTCATGGACGTGGACAGCAGTGTGGTGATTGTAGGGGACAGGGAAGGGGATACAGGGGGCTAAATGGCAATGAAAAAATACAATGAAAATATATATGAGAGAGAGAAAAAGAAAGAAAAGAAAACATCGTTCAAAAATTGGTTGCCTAGGAAACCATGGAAGAGAAGCTACGGAGCTAATAAGAGGGCTCAGCGAATCTTCTCTAAAGGCAAATGAATTTCCTCTACATTAGCTGCAAACAGAGAATATAACTTTCTGATGTGCCATTTCTAATAGAGTGCTTTATTTTAAATAAGGCACCTAGAAATATTCTGACAAAAAGATATATATGGGCAAATCATAAACTCTTACTAAAGGACATGAAATTGGGCCTAAATAAGTGGAGAGAAGTGTCATGTTCATGGCTAGGGGACTTAGTATCACAAAGGTGTCAAATTTCCCAAGTTAACCTGTGTTTTAATGCAATTTCAGTAAAATGCTCAACAGGATCATTCACGAACTTGACCAAGTTGATTCTAGCGTGTCCATGGAATGGAAAAGGGAAATGATTAGCCACGACAGTCTGCAAGAACGAGCTGGAAGGAGCAAGATAAAGCTGTCGTGACTGGGACAGTGTGGCCCACTGGGACCAGGAGGGACAAATAAACCTGTGCTATGAGGCCCACACGTGTGTGGGAATGTAATTTATGTCAGAAGGAATCTTTCAAATCAGTAGGTGAAGATGGACAATTCAACAGATTGCATTAAGAAAATTGGTTATCTCTACGAAGAAGAAAAAGCATATGTCTACCTCATCTGGAGCACAGAAACATAGTCCAGATTAATGGGTTATTATTAAAAACAAAATTTCAGAACTTTTAGAACATATAGGAGAATATTTTTATGAGCCAGAATAAACTGTTTTAAACAATACACACACACACACAAATAAAGGAGGACTTTATAAAATGATTATAAACGAAAAGTAAAAAGAACACAGAGGAAAAAATTATAAATTTGACCACATTGAAATTTAAAACTTAGATCCATCAAAACATACCATAAATAAAGCTAGAAACAAGCCATGGACTGGAATAAGGTCTTGTGATGCTCATAACTGAAAAAGGATTACTACGAAAAGTACAGAAAGAACCCTACAAACACACGAGACAAATAACCCATGAGACTAGCCGGCAAGGAAGTGAACATGCAGTTCAACAGAAGACGAAACAAAAATCTCAACCCACGAATCATTCTCAACCAAACTAAAGCAGCAATGAAATATTTTATACCCATCCCATCAGCAACATTTTTAAAAATTCACTGATACCTAAACTCACAGAAACAGGGCGTGTGAAGGTGGCTGTGCAGGGAGGGTGGGGACGGGAGAACAGGGGGCAGCTGGTAAAAGGGCACAGGCTTCCAGCTGTAAAATGAGTAGGGTCTGAGGACACAATGTAAAACTTGGTGACTTCGGTGGTAACACTGTGCTAATTGGAATTTTCTAAGAGTTAGACCTTAAGTGTTCTCACACATGCAAAATAAATACGTGAGGTGCTGTGTGGGTTAATGAGCTCAGTGGAAGGAATCCTTTCACAATGCACCCGAACACCAAATCGGCACAATGGCACTTAAAGTATCTTCCAGCTTTGTTTGTCACTGACACCTCACTAGGGCTGAACAATGAGAGCTGACAAGTCTATAGAGCAGTGGCGTTTCTCCGTCAGTGCGGACAGGAGTACAGACTGGACCGCCACCTGGATAAACTGAACAAGTGGCACCTCGTAAAGATGAGCATGCACCTGCTGTTAGCTGGCAGTCCCACTGCCGTGTGGGTGTCCCAGGCATGCGCCTGTGTGTTTGCTGCAGTATTATTTCCACCAGCCAAAAACAAAAGAAAAACATGAGCAGGAGGGCGGGTCTTTTAGATGGTGTATGTATAAAGCGTACTCCTGGACAACATATCAAAAGGAATGAACTGTAGCTAAAACATATCTAGACAGCTAAATCTCAAAAACTAACATGGATTGCAAAAAAAAGAGTGAGTTTGCAGAAAAGATACTGTTGTTGCTATCTGTATAAAATGTTAAAACATTTGAAACAATGCCATATATTTTCGTATTTAGTGAACGTACCAGAGCATTCGGGGAATGATCAACACCAGATTCAATTGAGCAGTTCCCCATGGGGAAGACGCCAGGGGCCAGGGCCAGGGAAGGAGCCACAGGTGTGAACCTGACTACATGGGTGTTGGGCTCTGTCGCCTCTCTGCCCCAGGTGTGCCACTGGGGAGGCATGGCAGGACATCATGCTGGCCTGCATGCCAGGGAAGAAGTGTGCGCCGGAGTCTGAGCCCAGCAACAGCACGGAAGGGGAGACGCCTTGTGGCAGCAGCTTCGCCGTCTTCTACTTCATCAGCTTCTACATGCTCTGTGCCTTCCTGGTAAGCCAGGGTGACACTAAACAGTGGCAGGGAATGAACAGGAAGCTCAGGGTAGCCTGAGCCCGCCCGCTCTGCAGCTCGAGGTCAAGGCGACCCCCCGCCCCCACCCTGAGGAGCTGGCTTGGGAAGACTGACTCAGCAGGAGTGTCCAACCACACTGAGATAAGGGCAGAAAGCCTGAGCCAGAGTGGCTTCCACCAGCATGCCTCTGGTCCATCCTTGGCTATCGTCATGATGGCACTATCCTAGGGGACAGAGGGGATGTCTGTGGAGGCCTCGAGGCAGCATAGACTGTTTAGCATTTTGCTGGGCAATGAGGATGGATAACGTTTCCCTTTGTCACCTGGGTGGCCCTACCCAGCAGCCTGGTTTGAGGGAAGCTGTCCGGCCCATGCACGTGGGGGTCCCCCCACACAACTCGGAGGGGAGCTGTGTTATGTCCAAACTCAAGAAGCCCAAGTTCCAGGGGCTGGTGTTTTAAGCAGTGACTTGTGGCTAGTCTTTGGAGATGTCGGCTCCTGCCAACGTGGCAAGTGAGCAGGAAGGTCCTCTTAGGCAACTCACTGTGCTCTCTGTTCTCTGCAGATCATCAACCTCTTTGTAGCTGTCATCATGGACAACTTTGACTACCTGACAAGGGACTGGTCAATCCTTGGTCCCCACCATCTGGACGAATTTAAAAGAATCTGGGCAGAGTATGACCCTGAAGCCAAGTAAGTTCCCAGAGGGAAATTCTAATCCCAAAGCCTCAGGAGAGGGTAGCACAGCCATACCTGTGGAACAGGGTCAAGATAGGTTAGCCTGGATGGATCCACTGGAAACACTGACTTGCACCAGACCCCAGGGCCAAGGGTCAAGGGTCAAGGGCCCGCAATAGGAAGCCAGGCACCTTTGGCTAGGTCAGGAACATATCTGCTATTTTCAGTTGAACAGAAGGATATAAGATCCCAGTATTAGGAGTAACTGGTAGGTACTCGAGTTAGGATGTTTAGGGCCAGGCACATCTCAACTCCACTCCTGCCTCTGGTCCAAGGAAACCTTTGTCAATCAATCACCTTTTGTTGACAATAAATATTGTGCCTTTTGGTCAGGTGGGTAGTTGACGGAAGCAGCAAGTACATGTTGAGAATTTCATTGCACTTCCAAAATGCTTTCCACCTTGAACGAAACATAAACTACTCGAAAATGGTTTGTTAAAATCTAAACGTGTATGTGTTGGTTGGGAGTGTTACTGTGCGGTTCTGCACTGAGTCTGACCCACAGGGCTACAGCTGCGGGCCGCTCCTCCTGGAGGTGAGCCCCACTGCCTCTCCGGTCCACAGATTGCGCCCCTGACTGACCTCTCCCTTCCCTCTGCCAGGGGTCGTATCAAACACCTGGATGTGGTGACCCTGCTTCGGCGGATCCAGCCCCCGCTGGGTTTCGGGAAGCTGTGCCCTCACCGTGTGGCTTGCAAAGTAAGAGATGACCTGTGTTCGTGGGAGAAAGAAAAAAATAGGGGAGGCGAGATGCCCATTTGTCTTGTAACTTTGGTCAGGCCATTGATCCTTTAAGGGAGTGAAGACAATATTGTGGCAAGACATTATTGCCTAAGGAAATGAGCTTGAGCCAGAATATATTCTAAGGTTTCTTCCAGCAATAAATTCTCAGACCCAATAAAGGAAAAACAGAGTGAATGCCCCATGTCCCAGCGTGCTCTGTGCCCAGTCCGGAGTAAAGGACCTTGTTCTGAGCAGACTTTGCTGCCCCATCAGGCTGTGCCCCAGGCAACCTGGGAAACTTCCCATCTAGGACAGATGGATTACGGTGCTCTCCTGGGATCACAGGGCCATTAGCGTCCACGCATCAGTTTTGGGGACACACAGAGCCCTACAACTGTGTATGAAATCAGTGAAACACTCACAGGCTGTACCAGGAATAGAATCCATCATGTTTGTCAGATCTCCAAGGGACTCCATGGTGTGAAGGACAGACATCCTAGGTTCTGGTAGACCCAACTCTCACCCATGGGGTCCTGCAGGACCCTGAGAGGGAGCGTCCCCTGAAGTTGTGTGCCCTCTCTTGCCTCACATAATCCCCGCCGTGCAGCCCCGCACTTGGCTGTAGAGTCCCGTTTCCGCTCTCGCCCCCTTTCTGTAATTCTCCGGATCACCGTTCTGCGCTCTGTGCCGGAAAAGTGACAAGTAGAAAAGGGCCGTGCTGAGTAATGTCAGAGACCTGTGCAGAGGAAGAAGCACAGAGAGAAAAATTCAGCTCTGCGGATAGTCCACTCAAGGAAAATGGAGAAAAGGAGGAATGGAGGACCTTCTGTTTATGCTGTTTTACTCAGTTTTTCCTCACTTGTACCTCCTCCTCATACCGAAAAACAAAAGATTTTAGAAGATTCCCAAGGACATAGAAGGTAGGAGGGGAAAGGAGAGCACAGATTAAATGCCAGGGAAAGCAGAGTGGAAAACAAGAGCAGGGTCAGCGCAGCCCGCGTGGGGATGCAGTGTGTCCATGGGGGGCTCCCATGGACCTGGATGGGTGCCGACTGAGCTTTATGCTTCCTGGGGACCACTCTGAGATCAGCCTGTCCGTGAGAATCAAGAAGACCTCGTCACTCAGAGGAATTATGACCCTTTTTGGCTCTGTGATGAACAGGAGGACAGCACATGATCTAATGAATAATACCCTTGACCACATCCTGACATAGGTGCCAGGGTAAATCTCACAGTGCTCTTTCTTGCCGTGACCCCATGTGTGCCGAGGGCCCCACCCCTGGGCACTGGCGGCAACCTCGGGGGGTGGGAAGGGATGGCAGAGGGCCATCCAGTCCTATCCAGTGTCAGCAAGCTGCCGACCCAGCTGGGTGTAGAGGTAGATTTTTCAACATACAGGAAAGAGGACACACTGCATCTCCTGCAAGCATCTTCCATTATTCTCTCTCTGATCAGGGCTTTAAAGGAACGTGGGCGCCCACAAATGCCTGCACACAGCTGTTCTTTGTTGCCACAGAGAGCGCAACCACGTGCGTGAGCAGCGTCTGAGAGGGGAGGGGTGGGAGCCGGGGTCTCCTAGGGACAAACTCCACTGCTCCCTCTCTGTGCAGCAGGGCGAGAGTGCTTCTGGCAGAGCCAAGGCCCCCAGCATTGGTTTTGAATACATTTCAGTGACTCCTGCTTAGACACCTCCGCCCCTCTCTGGGCACATGCCCATGAGTTTAGAGGCTCCCTCCCAGCGCTCTCCTGCCGTGCTGGTTCTGTGGGTCCTTTGAGAACCATTGGTTGTAATCACCAGCTTTGCCTCCCCTTCCCCTCCAGCGTCTGGTCTCCATGAACATGCCTCTGAACAGTGATGGGACGGTCATGTTCAATGCCACCCTGTTTGCCCTGGTTCGGACAGCCCTGAGAATCAAAACAGAAGGTAAGAATCACCCCCCGGGCACTGGAAGAGCCACTAAGAAGATCTGGCGCACCGGCCAGAGATGCAGTCAGCAGCCTGCTTGGTGTCGCGGGGCCTCCCGCCTGCACAGAGCCGTGGTCCCATGGTGACCTGCACCTTGGGGATGTAAAGAGGCCTGGGCATGTCTTCTTTGCTCCTTTAATGACCTGCTTGTGTCTAGCTTATTTATTTTGAACTCTAGCTTTCCATCTTGAAGTCACAGGGTACCGTTCAAAAAGCAGAAACAGATGAGTGTTGCCCGAAGCAAGACCAAGCCGACCTCACTGAAATTTGGTGGCAAGTGGGCCTGTCAAATGCTCAACACTCTTTCTAAATGAAAAAGACCTGTGTGGGGAAGGGGTCACAGTGGCAAATGGTGGCTGTGGTTGAAGTCGTCACATGCCATGGCACAAGGGCTCCGCCAGCAACGGGTAGGGGTGAAGGTCGCACCTGGGCCTCCTAGGCAGCCATGCTCCCTCTGGCCTGTGTCCACTCCTTCTAGTTTGCTCGTAGGCACCCAATGGGCTGCAGCAGCTTTGGCAGCAATAACAGGCTGTTGGTATAATTGATAGTATTTCTGAACCACTCTGTGGAAAATGCCGTGTGAGATGTGCCAGAGAAGATGCACTTGCCCTCCAAGAGCTGCTAGCCTAGTAAGGTGTTTCGCTGAGTGTGGTCAAAAGACCACCCTCCTCAGATTCACCTGCTGGAGTTTGTTTAAAAGACGGAGTCCCCAGCACCAGCCCAGATCTCTAAACCTGAGTCTCAAAGCCGGGCTCAGGGATCTGCCTTTTAACCAGCTGCATTAAGATTCATACAGAAACTAAAGTTTGAAGACCTCTTGGATTGAGATCCGAGAAAACACAGAGCAGACAAGCAATGTGTCTTCTGTCCCTTCTTATGCTTCAACCTTAGAGTCTCAGGCGGCCAGTCATGGGGTTGTCCGTTCACACAACAGCCGGAGTGCTGGGCGAGGCGATGGGAGGCCTGAATCTGACAACACGTGCGATGTCATTTATTCTCCCTCTACCTACGTTTCCTCATTTGTAAAATAAGAAAGGTGATGGAGCAATGTGTGGGAATTCAGTTCAGTGAGCAACCCAGGGAGGTGCCTTCTCTCAGCTGAAGCCCTCCCGAAAATAAGAGAAACACCCGATGTGAAAGAAAACAAGAACAGACAAGCAAGATACATGTCAAAATAATGAGCTCACCATTGAAAACATTGCAAATAGTTCAAGGTCTGCTGCTCAACTAAAAAGAAACCGAGACTACAGAACACCCTCTCAGTAGTCAGTGTAGTAGGGCCATCTGCAGTGGGTGTGAATAGGCCTATTTCTTGCCCTGGAAGGACTAAGCACACATTTAATCTACCGTGTGTGCATAACAAGGAAAAATGGAAGGAAATTTGTTAGCTTTGATTATCACTGAGAAGTAGAATGAGCAGGGACCTTTACCTCCTGCCTTCACTTTGTTCCTTTTCAGCTGTTTACAGGGACTGTCACAATTACATGCAGGAGGAAAGCTTTTCTTTCCCAAGGAGAGATGTAATGACTGCTAGGAGTGTTCAGAACAGACCAGGGTGGGGAGGTGAACGATATACTATTACTGAATAGACGCCCCTTGTGCTCTGGGGGTCCCCCTCCCCCCGCACTAGGTTCGTCTTGCCTGCCGCCAGAGAAGGACATCTCTCAATGCCAGAGATTGGTGAAAAGGAAAGGGGTTATTTATTCAAAGACTTACACAGACTTAGGTTACACAGACTTAGAGTAATGACTTAATGTCTTCATTAAAACACTAAAGTCCCTTAGAACACCCACAAATGCACACAGCTCTTCCTTCCCCCTCTGCCCAGTCCGGGTACCGTGTCTCAGGAAAAGACGTAGAAGTCCGTGGTTCAGGCAGCTCCTCAGTTCCCAGCACCATCAGCTGTGTCACCGCTGTGATCTCCAGTTAATCCAAACCCATGTGGCACCTCCTTCTGGCCCACCAGCAAGAGTCCTTTTACCCCTTTTCTTCCCAGCAAGATCTCTCCTGCTTCCTAAGCCACGTGGCAAAAGGGAGCACCCCAAAGCTGCACAGTACCCCCTTTCACCAAAGCCACGTGGCCCCCCCAAAAAAACAGCGTGGCTGCCACGCCTGGGTTTAAATCCCAGCACCAATCTTCCTCTGCTGCACCATTTCCGACTCCTCCCACAGTTGGCCACACCTGCCAGCATTCCCGTAGTTTTCCAGCTTTTCTGGGCTGCCATGGTAAGTCTGGGCAGGTGTGGCCCTGTGATGTGGAACCAATCATCTCCAAGCTCTCACGCAGGCTCTATAACCAGGGGGAGTTGCCTCCCAGTTACATCAAGAGTGAAGTCACTCCCATCACCCTGGCTGAAAGCATGGCCACAGCTATTTAACATATCCATGAAACCAGTTAAAACATATAGATATGTTAAATGACCATGCCTGAGGTTAGCTGCAAAACTGTTGCTATGCAGAACAACTCTCAATGGCCCTGCTCCATGTGTCCCATTCCCTTGGCTCAGACTTGTGGGGGTGAGGACATCCTATATATATATACTTTTTTCTAATATTTCCTGGACACCCTGAGCTCTGGACCCCATTACAAAATCCTATTTGGGGCCCTCCTTGGCTGTACCCTGTTACAGGAGAAATGTCCTGCAATACTTCCAGCTCAATGTAAATCGAGGAACTACAATTTCAATACTGAGCAAGCAAGAGCCTCACTATTGAAGACACACTGTTGGCGCAACCCAAGCCCAGCTAAAGGATGCCAACCTCGAAAGGAGCTGGGAGGAAGCAGCCAGTGCACACAGCTGGTCCCCAGGAAGTGAGCAGCCTGGGACCAGAGGCGAGGCCAGCCATGAGGGAACTGCAGTCAGGAATTAAAGAAGACTTTAAGCACGAACGCATAGGTCTACTGCTCAGCACTGTGCCTCCAGGCCACAACCCTGCACTGCATGCTCAGAATTCTGTCAGGTGGTAGAGGTCGTGTTTATGTGTTCTAACTGTAATAAATTAAAATTAAGGAAAAAAAAAAAAAAAGAAAAGGAATAGCTACCAAAGGGTCCACAGTGCCAGCTCAGGGGCAGACCTTTATTAGAGACAAGCCCCCCACACATGTGTTCGTCACTTAAGTCTAGAAGACAAAGGTCAGTTCCTAGAAGCAACCAGAAAGAAATGAGAGGCAGCGTCTGAGTCTGTGAGAGTGAAGTCTTCACCATCCTTCCCCTTCAGTTTTGAGCATGGGAGGAAGCGGACAGAACATGGCAGCCGCGTCGGGGCACCAGCCCTGCACCACACACTCCTCTGGGGACAGCAGGAAGGTGCTTCTGAATCCCGTGCTTGGATGAGGCGCAGCGACGGTCAGCAAAGTTCCGCAGTGACGTAGATCGCGGCGAGAATACACCGAGGCTGGAAAAAATACGGAAGGTTCTTTTGGAAGGTGTACTTGTTGCCTATGCCTGCCCTAACAAACTGTCACAAACTGGGTGCTCAGAACGACAGAATTTTTCCTCTTAGCGTTCAGGTGGCCAGAGTCCAACATCGAGGCATCAGCCGGAGGTCCCTTCCAGAGACTCTGAGGGAGAACCCGTTCCATGCCTCGTCCCCAGCTCCTCGTGGCTGCCCCCTCCCGGCACTGCCACTGTCCTGTCATGGCCTTCCTCCCTGTGTGTCTCCTCATCGTCATATCAGGACGTCAGTCATATTGGATCAGGGCCCAACCGAGTGTGACCTCACCTCAGCTAATCACATCTGCAAAGACTGTCTCCAACTAAGGTCACATGCCAAGGTTCCAGGTGGACATGAATTTGGAAGGGGCGCTGTTGAACCCACTATGGAAGACGAGTATATTAGAGCATCGCGTTCATATCGACTCCCTCACAACGTATGTCAGAAACCACTAACCACCTTCAGCAGGAAGGCAGTGCAACCATGAAGGACCCCCGCATAACTAGAATGCCCAGGACTGTCCTCTGGCTGCAGGTCCCGTTTGGATCCAACAATCACACAGGGGACTCAGGAGTCAGTCACACTCTCTCTGCTGCCAGCTCCACTTGCTCCCACTGGGCCTCCTCCCAGGGAAGCCCCTCTGGCAGGGCCACAGAGCCCGACACCAGAGCTCAGGACCTGCTGTCTCCCTGGGCAACAGCAGCACGCAGTCCGGTATGGGCAGCCCTCACTCCATCCTGCTTGTAGATACGTGCCAGGTTTCCCCCAGTGCCGAGGCAAGACCCTTCACCAGCAAAAAGACGAGGACTCGCTGAAGGCTCAGTGGTGGTTAGCATTTTTGGCTATAAAGTATTTTTCAATTAAGGTATTTATATGATTTTGCAGACATAACTACCATTCATAGACCACGGTATAGTGTAAACATAGTAAACAGTGTGTGTCTGCACCGGAAAACCACAGAATCGTGTGACCGGCTTAGTCGCGATGTTTGCCTTTATCGAGGGGGTCTGAAATGGAACTCACAGTGCCTTCTAGGCCTGCCTGTACTGGTTTCCTGTTGCTGCATAACCACCACCGATTTTTTGGCTGAAAACAGCGCCCAGCTATCGGCTCCCAGTTTTGCAGGTCAGGAGCTGTGGGGTAGCTGAGCTGTCTGCTCAGGGTCTCACAGGCAAAATCAAACTGTCGGTCAGGATGTGTCCTGTTCCAGACGTTCTGGGCAAGAACCCACATCCGGCTCATTCAGGTTGTTGGCAGGACACACGTCCTGCCCTCGTAGGGCTGGCTCTCCCTGGGGCCCCCAAGCCCAAGAGGCTGCCTGTCCCCGCTCGGTCACAACACGGTGTGCGCCTCCTCCCAGGCCCACACCGCTCTCTCTCACTCCTCCCAGCCAGAGAGAACTGTCTGCCTTTGCCTCTTCACCCCCGTCACACAATACTTTGTAATTTTGTTTTTGTTTTTTATTGAGGTACAACTGACATATAACATCATATTAGTTTCAAGGGTGCAGCAAATGATTTGGTATTTGTATATATTGTGCAATGATCACCACGGTAAGTCTAGTTACCATCCGTCACCATACCCAGCTGCAATTTTTTTCTTGTGATGATAACTTTTAAGATCTACTCTCTTAGCAACCTTCAAATATGCGATAGAGTGTTAACTGTAGTCAGCAAGCTGTACGTTACATTCCCAGGTCTTACTTATTTTATAACTGGAAGTTTGTACCCAGGAACTTTCAAAGAGCTCATGTGATCAGGTCAGGTTCACCTAGACAGTCTCCCTACCTTAAGGTCATATATGCCATATAATATAACCTAATCACAGGGTAAAATCCATTGTATTCACCGTCCCAGGGATTGTGCAGGATGTGTATGTATGGGCGATGGTGACAGAGGTTGGAGGGCATCTCGGAATCCTGCTCCCCTGTCCTGCCTTACAGCTGCAGGTCTCAGCTCTCCTTTCATACAGCTATGAGGCCCGTAGCCCAGAGGCTGCATGCAGTGGGCAGGCACCTGACTACACCTGTTTCGCCAGAGGGGAAAGTAGACCCAGAGAACCCACTGTCTTCTGATTTCTGCTTCCACACTGAGGTCGTGCCATCTCTTCCCCACAGGAGACGCAGCAAAGGGCTTTGACCCTGGGGGAGGCTGCTCTTCCTCCCAATGACCCGTGTTTCCCTGGTGACCGCAGGCTATAAGAAATGCGGTCCATGTAGAGCCCCTGTGCTCTCCTGGCCAATGGCTGTTGAGCTCCATCCTGCACGAGCAGTCTCATCAGCTGGGGGGGTGGGGGTGGGGAAGCAGTGTGTGGGGCGAAGCTATGGCATTGGCCAGCTCGAGTAGCGAGCAGCGGGCAGAGAAGGAACAACACTGGACAGGGCTCGGGAGGGAGAGGGGAGGAAGGGGCAGGCAGCAGGAGGATGGGGGTGGGGGAAGAGAGAGAAACAAGGCCAGGACTGTGGGGGGGCAGCCCTCCCACCGGGAGCCCTCCAAGGGGCCAGTGATCATGTCAGCCTCGCACCCACCTCCCTCCCCTCAGGGAACCTGGAACAAGCCAATGAGGAGTTGCGGGCCATCATCAAGAAGATCTGGAAGCGGACCAGCATGAAGCTGCTGGACCAAGTGGTGCCCCCCGCGGGAGGTAAGTGCTCCCCGATCCACACACGCTTGCCACCTGCCTGTTCTGGAGTCACGGGGCTTGCAGGAGGTCCCCTTCCCGAGACCCTGCCTGTGGGCCTGGAAGGCCTCACAGTGAGAAGGGACGAGGGTGCTGTACCCTTCACAAACTCAGAGACGGGCTGTCAGGCTGGAAATCTGGTCTGGTCCTGCAACTCCCAGGTGAAGCTGGGCAAGGCCCCTCGATGCTGAGGGGAGAGGCAGAACTTCAGGGAAAACACAAGTAAAGATTTCCCCGTAAACCACCGGGCTGGCGGCTCTAGTGCCGGCAGGGCCCCTCCTGGTGGAAACACCCGGGGTCCTTCCCAGGGCAGTGTTGCTCCCCAGGGCACACACAGCCCCTTCCCATGACAAGCGGTGTGTGAGGGCCCTGCTGCTCTCCTGAACGAAAGTCGCAGGTAACTAACCTTCCGTCCCACAGAATTTCCCAAATATCAATATCGTGCTTTAACTCTCCTATAAAATGTGTTGAAATTAAATGCTGTTCAGCATATACATGCTCAGGCATGACTAGGCCAGACGTTAAAATTAACTGAAGACCTGCCTGTGTGCACCTACTTCCGGCGAATGAGTGTGTCTAAAGGAGGGGGGACTGTTGGATGTTGCGGACGTTTGGCACGTGTCTGTCTGAAGTGAGGGCTAAGGAGATTTAAATAACTGCACACACGCACACCAGCACACGTACGCCTGCACACGTGCACACACAGAGGACACAGGCAGGTGGTCGGGGTTGGGGGGCACTCAGCACAAGGAGCACTGCCGTCAGGGGTGCGTGCGGCTCTCCCAACGTGAGCCCTGTTGGCCACGTTGAAACAAAGCAAAGTCCGCCCTCGATTTACACAGCGGCTCTGTCCCTGAAAAATTCTGGGTACGTCAAAACGATGCAGAACACGTTTTGTGTTCACATGTGAAATGAAGCTAGGCTGTCAGCTCAGGCAGTTGCAGGCAGGCTTCCCCCACACAGGGCCGTCCTGGCACGGCACCTGGGAGACCGGCAGAGCGCAAAGCTGTTATTTACTATGCAGAACGCGCCTCCGCTTTAAGGGACGTGTCTGGAGCCACTTAATGCCAGCAGCACCCCTAAATCACTGCGACATCTAAAAAAGGCCCAGACATTCCCGAGGTGCTTTTAAAAGGTGGCATTGCCCTCGCTGGGAACCACTTCCTGGACAGAAGGCAGGACTTGCACCAAGTGGAGTCACAGAGGCAACTGCCTTACATGCATTATTTTATTTGCTCCTTATAACGTTTCCATAAAGTTTGCTCAAAAAAAAATCGAGGTCTTAGAAACTAAACAGCTGGCCCAAGGCTACATGGTGAGTACCTAGCCGATTCAGGGCTCAGGCCCAGGTCTGAGGGACGCCAGAACGCCAGGCTCCGTTCCCTGGTACAGTTCCTCCCCACCTGTCCTGGGCAAGGGCTCGGGGTTTCCCTCCCACCTGGGAATGAGGCCTGGCCGGTGGAAGGCCATCACAGCTGTGGATTCGGCCACTCCTTAGAGACATTAGAAGCAAGAGAATCATCACAAGCCCCTAGATCTGACCCGACCAGCTGTCTCCTGGCCCATGGCCCTTCCTTCACAGAGAACTAAGAGGTGGAGCAAAGGGGCTCCTCGGAGGGCATGAAATAATCCCGTGGGAGACTTGCTGGCCCTCCACCACATGGCTCATTCTCAAGACAGGGCCTGAGGATGGCCTGGGTAACGTGGGGGCCAGCCCAGCAGGAACCCAGCCTGCCTGATTGAAAGAAAAATCCAAACTTTCACAGGAAAAAGTTGGTGCTGCTTCCACCAACCCTCCTGCTTACCTTTAAGCAAAATTATATTGACACTTGGGGGGCTGGCTGACTTGTGACGGTATCTGAAGCTTTAGAATCACATAAGCGTTCGTTAGTAATGCCGGTTGAAAAAAGCAAGGTGGGGAACCATTTTGATAATAGACTACTTTTTCTGTTAAAAAAGGGGGAGATAAGAATCAACTTGCTTATTTACCAAAAGCATTGACATAAAAAACCTCTGGAAAAATACTCAAGAAACTGATAAAAAAAAAAAAAAAAGATTATCAATTAGGAGGAGCTAAGGGGCAGACAGGAGCAGGGGGAGAGGGACTTTTCACGATCTAACTTTTTATACATTTTTTTTGCTTTTTGAGCCATGTGAATGTACTCTCTTCCAAAAAATAAATTTTAAAAATATAAAAGTTTGGATGCTGAAAACGGATTAATAAAGCCCAACTGAATTTCCCTTGTTTGCCTCCAATTCCCTGTGCTCCCTCCAAATGTCTCAGATGATGAAGTCACGGTTGGCAAGTTCTATGCTACGTTCCTGATCCAAGAGTACTTCCGGAAATTCAAGAAGCGCAAAGAGCAAGGCCTCGTGGGCAAGCCCTCCCAGAGGAACGCCTTGTCCCTGCAGGTGAGGGGCTGGCGTGGGGGCCACACCCCGGGGAAAGTCCTAGTCACCTTCCTCCGACCTCTGGCCAAGGTCCAAGCCTCTCCCCAGTGGGTTGGAGGCCAGCTGCCTCCCGAAGATAGATGTGTGAGAAGGGGGACACCGTCCTGTCCCTCGTCCCTTCTTTCCGCACACACTGGCCTGCGGGGTCCAGCCCGCTCCACAGCGCCCAATTCTCTGGAGCTCGGCTGAAGGTCCCTGACGGCCCCTCCCCCCATGCCTGCATCTTTCTTGAGTAGGAGAGCGGGTTCTCCCACCCTGGGCAGACGCAGAGGTCCCGGAGCACATCCATGGTTTACACATGCAGACAGACCTTCTGCAGGCCCACTGCATGGTGCACGCAGTGGGTCGGCAGCTGGGCAGAGGAGCGCCAGGCCCTCACGCGTGCCTCCGGTTCCAGGCCGGCTTGCGCACGCTCCACGACATTGGGCCTGAGATCCGCCGGGCCATCTCCGGAGACCTGACAGCTGAGGAGGAGCTGGACAAGGCCATGAAGGAAGCTGTGTCTGCTGCCTCCGAGGATGACATCTTCAGGGTAGGTGGGGCCACACAGCACTCTTGACCTTGATAAAGTTCTGTTTGAAGCAGGAGGGTGGGCTGCTGTTCTGCCAGGAAACCCAGGGAAAAAGGCCTGGGTCCTGTGGCAGATTCCAAGCCCTTCCCACTCTGCTATTTCCCATCCCTCCACTTCATCTGAGCCAGACTCCTCAGACCAGGGCCTCCAGGACATGGCAGCTCAGAGATCATCATGGGCTGGTGAGGGAGAAAGGAGCCGTTTTCCAAATGGAGATGTTTCCAAGGAGAAACCTACATTAGAAGCTGCAAAGTTCTGGCCCTTGGGCCACATCTAATCTGCAGGCCTATTTTGTTTGCCAATATCTGGAAATCTGGCGCATTCACGTGAAGATCCAGACTCCTGGCTTCTCTTGAGAACATCAGAAGGTCTGGCAATGTCAGGCCGTGTTCCCATGTGGCAGCAGGGGGGCCGAGGCCAAGTGGCAGCTGTCTTCTCGAGATGGAACATGTGTTCTCCGGGTCACAAAAATCCCCCCCAGCCCCCACCTTTCCTGGACATGGAAGCCACCGTGAGTGTTACAGTGAGAACTAAACATGGCTGGAGTCTCTCCATTCATTAGTAGCACCTGCCTGATCCCAACGGTATTTAGCTAAACGTTCTTCTCTAGCACAGGAGGAGCTACCCACCATAACTCTACCAAGGCCTGCACACCCCTGCCTGCCCAGCTGCATGCCAGGGTCCCTCGGCTGTGCAAACACAGGGAGGGAAGATGCACCTGCCCTGCCTGCAGCTGTCCTGTCTCCGCCGTCCTCATTCCCATCCCTGTGAAACGTTCGTGACCGAATGGCCTCAGGGACACAGTGGCAGGTTAACACTACCCCACCGAGGCCCCGCAGACCAACCTTGCAAATAGCTACTTGCCCACCTGCCCAGGACAAAGAAAGAATGTTGGGAATAAATGCTGGTGCTAGATTTGAAATCTCTAAGAACTTCCTAGGGGAAAGGAGGCCATAATATTGTATAAATGAGGTAGAAAATCCATCTTTGTTTTCAAACCTTTTTGGTCAACACAGTTTCTAGCCCACTTAGCCAGTTGGATTTCCATTTTTTAAAATCTCGTTGGAATCTTCTGGCCCCTTCCCCCTCCCCTCAGACCTCACGGTGCCTCACAGCTGCCAGACCCGTTGGCTGCTGCGGGACGGACTGCCACCCTAGACTTACCCTGGAAACTCAACCCTGGTCTTCAGGAGGTTCAGTAGAAACTTCCAGGGCAGCAGCTTCCCCCCATCACTGGTTCCCACAAGGTGTCCTGTCCTCACCATTCCCCCAGCCCCTTCAGAGGGGACTGTCTGCGTCCCTGCCTCTCCAGCTGCCAGACCAGGTGGGTGAAGAATGCCCCGTCTGCCGCGTGCTGCCAGCGTGGCTGTGATCTCTGGAGGGCAGACGCCTCTCCGTGCCTTGGCCGAGCAGGAGAGGTTGCTGAGGGGCGCTCTCCTCCACCCACCCCTCCCGTCTTGCCCGCAGAGAGCCGGGGGCCTGTTCGGTAACCATGTCAGCTACTACCAAAGCGACGGCCGGAGCGCCTTCCCCCAGACCTTCACCACCCAGCGCCCGCTGCACATCAACAAGACGGGCAACAGTCCCGGCGACACCGAGTCGCCGTCCCACGAAAAGCTGGTGGACTCCACTTTCACCCCCAGCAGCTGCTCCTCCACTGGTTCCAACGCCAATGTCAACAACGCCAACAACACAGCCCTGGGCCGCGTGCCCTGCCCCACCGGCTACCCCGGCGCGGTCAGCACTGTGGAGGGCCACGGCCCACCCCTGTCTCCTGCTATCCGGGTGCAGGAGGCATCGTGGAAGCTCAGCTCCAAGAGGTAAGCAGGAAGGTGGGGCATCCAGAGCTCAGGCACAGGTGCCACTCCAGCTCAGAGGTGGTCAGGGCGGGTAGAGTTTGGCCCCCAGGTTTACCTCTCACTGCTCAAGCTGGAATAAACACTGCTGACCCAGACCCAGGGACAGAGCTGGGTGAGTGCTACCTTTCCGTCCTGCCCTCGATTGCATGTGGCAGCCAAGCTCAGGGGAGACACCATGGCCCCACTGGCTAGCAGGTGTCCTGGGGAACACAGCTCGGGACAGAGCCTGCTCTGCTCTCTCATCCGACACAGGCAGAGAGCCCTGGCCCCTGATCCCCAAGATGTTTGCATCCTGGCTGCACAACAGATACTGTTCCCCTGGCCCTTCCCAGGTCTCTGTCCAAACCTGGCCTTTGGCCCAACTGGGAGAGGAACAAACCTACTGCCTCCTCTTGACTCCTTCCTCACGCCTCCAGGGAGGGCGTTTTGGTGGCAGGAGGCCCTCGCTGTAGCACTGGCTCGTTCTGCCCCGGTAACGGATCCTTCGTGGTAGTCTTGACTGCACTTCTCACTGCCCCTGGTGCTTCAGGACACATTGCTACGATGCACCTGGACAGTAGCCCCCCTGCATGGTCTGGGCCTCGGGAATGCAGCCTGTCCCTCGAGGGTCTGCCTGTTTATGCCGGCAGCTCTGGGCTCCCAGGCCGGGTGGGAGAGGACACACCTCTGCATCTTGCCACTTCACCCTTAGCCGAGCTGCTCTTCCAGGGCAGGGTGGCCGCCCCAGCAGGACGGCAGTGCCCCAGCATGCCAGGTTCTTGAGCCAATCTCCTTTCCTGCCTTCGAGCTCAGAAAACTATCAAGAAGTTCCAGTGTATTTCTAAATCCACGGACATGTATACTGAGCTGCTTTCATTCAAGGCACCAGCGTGGCCACTTGTAAGTCCACATGGCCTGGCCCCTTAGCCTGTCTGATGACAGAGAAGTCAAACTGGCCGTCTGTCTGCCGTACTGCCTCAGATTAGCTGGCAGAACCACCCAGCACTAGTGTCGGGTGAGCCCAGCCCGGTTACACTGATGATACCTTCTGTGTGCTGGGCAGTGTGCTCAGCACCGGGCTTTGTGTGCTCATCAGAAAGGCTGCTTTGGTGCTAGCGTGGGTCAGAGCTCGCGTGGCTGGCCTGCACCTGTCTTGGTGACCCCTCCCTTCCTGCAACTCTCTTCCCTTCTGTACCCTCCAGGGACTCAGTCTCTGCTCCTCTCATCAAACCTCTTAAGGAAGGATTGCTGTTTTCATCGTTAGTGTGTCAGTGGCCCCTTCAAAGGGAATCTTCACATTAAACTTAGTTCTGTGTTAAAGGGAAAAATCATTTTAGAGAGAAGCTCGAGAGACCTTCAGAGGATTTCTTCCTCTCCCCACAGATGCACCTGTTAATGAAACAGGATGCATGCAGACACCTAGAACTATGCCTAGCACATAGTAACTGCTCTCTGAATGTCGGCATCCCCTTCCTGTCACAGCTGGCAGAAACACTCAGGGCAGTAAGCTTCAAATTGGTGAAAAGGGACAACTTAACCGAAGTTCCAGCTCTTGGAGCTTGTCTTTCATGTCACAGCTCAGGGCTAAGTGTAGTGGCTCCAGGACTGGCCTTCCTTTAGTTGGGGACAGGCCAGCACACCTTGCTCACAGTGGCCCCCAAGAGGTGATGTTACGTGTCTGCTGCCACTCTCTGTGTCTAGCACACCCCATTGTGCCTCACCAAAGCTCCTTCCATGTCCCTCTCTTGCCACCCTATCAACAGCCTTTGACATCTCATCTGTCCTTCAGACTGTGGGGTGGCCAGCCATCTGTTAGGGCCTCCCCAGAGAACTGCCCTTGCCCTTCCTGAGCGGTCCTCCGTCCCGGGTCAAAGCTGGGGCACTGAGCTAGTGCTCGGTTCCGAGAGGATAGACTGGGCTAGTCCTCGATGCCCTCATGAGTCTGAGGATGAAGGGGGCCCCAGCACTCAGGTTCTAGAGGAAGAATGAGGTGGGGAGGTACTGAGCCAGGCAGAGATGGGAAAGAGGGGAACACCTAGACCAGAGCCAAGGAAGACACGACCAGGTGAGCAGAAGACTCTGACCCAGAGGGAAGAACGTGTAGCCCAAAGCACGTCCTGACGTGGGGGGTTTCAGCTCAGCAGAGACTTGGGTTCACTCCCCTGTGCTCAGAAGAACAAACCCCCATATGTGAGCCTTCTTCTCTGTGCCTTCACTCCAGGGTCCCAATGTCAAACTCAAGAGCATGTCAAAACAGGACACGGGGACCTTCTCAGCTCTGCCCAACAAATGCCCAAAGGCCCCATTGCCTGTAGTATAGAGGGAAGAGACAGCCCTCTCACCGGCCCACCCTGCTCTTTATAGCGCAGCCCAGGACCCTTCCTTAAATGCTGATTCCTGCCCTGGCTGATGTGGCTCAGTGGCTTGAGCCCTGGCCTGTGAACCAAAGGGTCACCGGTTCGATTCCCAGTCAGGACACGTGCCTGGGTGGTGGTCCAGGTCCCCAGTAGGGGGCACGTGAGAGGCAACCACACACTGATATTTCTCTCCATCTTTCTCCCTCCCTTCCCCTCTGTCTAAAAATAAATTTAAAAAAAATATTTTTAAAAACAGCTGGTCCCACCTTTCAAAGCACCACCTCATGTGTTGCTTCCTTGGTTGCTCACAGTGAGCCTCTGAGCCAGGCAGTGCACATGTTACTCTAGGGTCGGGAGGGGGGTCCGGGGGCACGGCCACTCGTGTCACTGATGCCAGAGGGTGACCGAATGGCGTCAGAACTCAGGCCTCCCTGGGCCCTAACCCCTTTCCCACACCGAGTGTTAACGGCAGTCCCAATGTTTCCATGGCTCCGGCTTCCCGGGCAATGGCAGGAGGCGGAGGCCGTGCGGCCGGGTGAGAGACGTGCGCGTGTCTGACCTTTTCTCCGGCTGGGCCGCCGTAGGTGCCACTCCCGGGAGAACCAGATAGCCATGGTGTGTCAGGAGGACGAGGCCTATGAGGCGAAGGTGCGCGAGGACGCGGAGTACTGCAGTGAGCCCAGCCTGGCCTCCACCGAGAGGTGAGCACTGCTGCCCTCTGCCCCCTGCCCCCGGCCGGCCTGTGTGTGTAGAGCAGGGTCTGGGTGGAAGGCAGGTCCTGCGGCCCCTCCCCTGGGGGTGGTCTGCGGTGGGGGGTGGGGGGGCGATCGCACATCAGAAGAGCACCTGCAAAGCCCCTGTCCCTCCCTGGGGATGGAAGCCCGACCCACACAGACACACCCAATCCCCTGGTTAGCTTGGCTCTTCCTCACGATACAGCCCTTCCAGAAAAAAAACTTCTAAACATTGCTTCTTAAATCTTGGAGGGTGCAGCCAACTAATAAATATGTTTTAAAGTGAGACTCAGTTACACACATAAGTAAGAAATGTTGATGAAACTACTGGCACCTATGATAAAGCTACCCAGCAGATGGCGCTGTTGACAAACGGTGGCTGAGATATTGGTCAGTTCTGTAACTTTTTTAAGGGTTTTTTAACTGCAGATCTAGACGCATTAGAAAGATCGACACTTTAAAAAGAAAGTATAGCATAGAATAGCACAAAATAATATAGACCAAGATAGAACAAGACACATATCTAGTGTCACCAAGGTAAGTATCATTTCGTGAAGCATTGTTTAAATGCCAATGTAGGTATGTGTACTGAGTCCCATCGAATATATTTATTAGTGTAGGTTACATTGAAAAAATTTAAGGCACACTGTTTTAGAAGCTTTCCTGAAAGCACTATATAATAAGGAAGGGTCAGCCCTTTTAGGCGTTAGATTTTTAGAGAATACAAATTAATACATGGTCGCATATCCTAGAAATCAGGAAAAGCATGTGCTCCCATCCATTCTGGCCCGTACTGAGTGCTTGGTGCATCCAGGAGCTGTGCGAGATCATGAATAAGCTGGCCCCAGCGCTCAGAGATTGTGCAAACTGGTTAGGAAGCTAAGAGAATCTCAGGAGAGAGAGATAACACGGAGATTGTCTAACTGCTTGCCCGAGTGGTACAGCAGTGAGGCATCAGGGAAGGTGAAGGTCCAGGTGACCAAGCAGGCACTAGGCACAAAGTAAAACAAAAGCTGGGTCCTCAAGAATGGATATGATCTGGAGAAGAAGAAAATATAATAGGGAAGGCTTACCAAGCTGGAAACGAGAGAAAAGGCTTAGACATTTTGGTTCAAAAACTTTCCCCGACATCCACAAATGCGGGAGGTCAGGGAGCTAGGAGCAGGAAGACAGCACAGCCTCTACCCTCTGAGGAGGTGGAGTCACAGGCAGGACAGAGCTGGTGGCCTCCTCTTCAAAGGGGAGGGGCCAGAATGCAATCCTGGAGGGACAGCTATGCCCACCAGGGGCAGTGAAATCAACTAAGTGGGGTGCAACTGACATTTTTTAAAGGAACAGAGTGGACTAAAGTAAAACAGAAAGCATCAGAACGCAACACGTGAAGGTACATACGTCCCTGACGTGACGTCCAGTTCAGCCAGGGGTGTCTGGCGCATGGGGCTGTGTAAAGTCCAGCCCCGCCAAAAAGACTGGAAACCGTTGACTTGGTACGGCTGCCCCCTGACTGGGTGATGGGGTTCAGTCGTAGGCAACTGCCCGGTGCTCTTGATGACAAAGGGGTGGGCAGGCCCAGGAGAACGGGGTGGGGGGGAAGTTGCGGTGAAATTTGGACTCGTCATGGTAAATAGCATCGATACATGGAAGAGAGGAGCCCAGGCCCTCCCTGGAAAGACCCTTGGGGGCCTTTTCCGACCACTGTGACCCCAGAGTGCCTGCACTGCCTCCCCTCAGAGATGCAGGGCTCAGAGTAGGCAGGCAGGGTGTGAGGGGCCGGAAGGGTCCTGGGGTGGCAAGTTCCTGCCGCCCCTCTCCAAACCTCCATGAAAGCACAAAGTGGGGTTCCCTTCTCTGAGGAAAAAAACAAACTGCCTTCTGGGATGGCAGCTGTCCCTGTGGGGCACACTTCTCAGCCACCAGGAACAAGCCCCACGTGTTCTCTGTTCAGGCTTGCCTATCAGGATGACGAAAACCGACAACTGACACCCCCAGAGGAGGACAAGAGGGACATCCGGCAATCTCCAAAGAGGGGTTTCCTCCGCTCCGCCTCCCTAGGTAAGCCCTCACGCCTTGCTCAGATGTGGCCAGCCAGTGGGCACCCCCAGATGACTGGTCAGGCACTTGGGGGTGACAGAAACTATGGTAGCCTGGCTCAAACAACCCCCACACAGTGGGCTGGGCAGATTTCTAAAGCAACAAGAGGGGACTCCAAGGGCGGGGCTTGCCGGGAGACGACTTGGACATACGCTCCGTGGTGTGCGTCAGAGATAGATGGGGGTAAGGAGGAGGTATACCCGGGCCACTGACACCGCCCTGCCCTCCCCGGGCACGAGTCATCAGAGACCCCACCTTCTTTTCCTGCTCTGACCCTGGTTCTTTGGCTTTGCAGGTCGGAGGGCCTCCTTCCACCTAGAATGTCTGAAACGACAGAAGAATCAAGGGGGAGACATCTCTCAGAAGACAGTCCTGCCCTTGCACCTGGTTCATCACCAGGTAGCCCACACTTTGGACAGGCCCCTGGCCACCACCTAGTAGGCTAGATGGAAACCCCCAAGACTCCAGTCTTGCCTGCCTCAGACCACGGCTGCATCCCCACTCCTGGCCCTAGCAGCCCTCAGGGAAGGGGCTTTCTCTACACAGATGAGAACCTCAACAGAGTCTGTCATTCCCCAAGGTGGAGACTAGGCAGCACTGGTGAGCAGGAGCCCCTCACATGGTCCCAAAGGATCAGCAGCTTTGGGACTGCACCCAGGCTTTCTGCTTACAGTGGCACAGATGCTCCTGGCCCCAAGACCCCGGCTTCTGCCAGGGCAACCAGGCAGGCGTGGTCCTTTCTAGAGTCACAACACACACGGAAACTGAGCAGCACAAAAATCCACCCACTGAAATACAGAAATGGTCAACCCTGCCAGCTGCATGATCAGGAGTGGGGAGTGATGTCCAAGGAAAATGGGTCTGGGGAGGTTTGACAGTTGACATTTTTCTCTGGGCACAGAGGACTCCGAGATAGTGACATCCAAGGCACCAGTGTCAGAAATGCTCTTCATGCCTCAGAACTAATGGAAAGGTCAAGGAGTCATCTAAGGCAGTCTCTCTTCCCTCCAGAAAAATTAGGTTTCAAAGTAGAGTTTCCTAAATGTTTTACCTCTTTAATCATACTCCATTACCACAGGCCTATGCTTTCAATAATAAGTTTTTATTCAAAGGCATGCAATGGCCAATCAAAGTTTCTCGTCAGCACAGGATGCCCAGTGCGGCTTGGCAGAGCTGATATTATGTCAACTTAAAGAAATGCACTGCTTGGCTCGGCCTGGTATGGCATTGCCTACACACAAGTGATCTCCAGGGACCCCGGGACCCCAGGGTGGGGATCATCAAGGGCAGTGGCTAGGGGAGACTGGCAGGCTGGGGGGACATGTGTGGTGCTTTTAAAGATTTCTGGAAGTTGATTTCACTCATCTGTTTGATCATTCTGGAGAGCAAGAAACTCCTCTTTATTTTCATTCTCTGTTTCGGCCGTCCTGCCACCCCCCACCCCCACCCCCCGCAGCCTTGTCCCTTCCTCCCTGCCTTTCTGGCTGGCCTTTCCCTCCACACTGTGTCACTGTCCCATGGACATGTCACATCAGAGCAAGCTGTTGTGGCAGCTCACACGGGGACGATGGCCCACCCTAAGGACACTCAAGCACAGCGGGGGCAGAGGACACAGCCGTGTGAATAGTTTAATCACAATACAGGGGCACTTGAACAATAACAAGGTGTTCAAAAACAAGGTGAGCTAGAGACTGGCAAGACATTATTAACGGCCCGATGAACTGCCAAAACTGAAACAGTCAGGACTGGTTTTGTCTAGCTCTTGGGGTGCACGGCATGCTTTCTCACAGACCCTACTTCACTTGAACCTCACACCAACCTTGCAAAGCGGGGGACAGTGGACACCATGTTCTGGTCGTACAGATGGCATGGCCATCATCCTCTCTACTGACAAGAAAGCCAAAGGGAGAGAAGTCACAGCTGGTGGGCAACAGGGCCAGTGCTGAGGAGCAGGTGACTTGACTGCAGTCTATCCCAGCTTTCGGAATTCAGAGGGGACAGATCCCTTCGGCCTGAGTAATGAGAACTTATCTTTTAGGTTGAAACTTACACTGGGTCTTGATGAGGCAGGATCCAGATGGGTGGAAATGATGGCGGATGAGACCCAGGCAGGGGGAACTAGCTGGAAACAGTAGCTGCTGAGAGGCCAGCCCCTCTGGGCCTTCCCAGTAACCGCTGCCCCTTGTGTATCCGCAGGCACTGGCAGTGGCAGGCCTGAGCCCCCTCCTCCAGAGAAGCCATTCTCCCACCACCTTCCCCAGGCCATCTGCCACGCCTCCTGCCACGCCTGGCAACCGAGGCTGGCCCCCGCAGCCCATCCCCACGCTTAGGCTGGAAGGAACCGAGTCCAGCGAGAAACTCAACAGCAGCTTCCCGTCCATCCACTGTGGCTCCTGGTCTGGGGAGCCCACGCCCTGTGGGGTGAACAGCAGCACCACCCGGAGAGCCCGGCCTGTGTCCCTCACTGTGCCCAGCCAGGCCGGGGCCTGGGGCAGGCAGTTCCACGGCAGTGCCAGCAGTCTGGTGGAAGCGGTAAGGAACTCCAAGCTGCACGGCAGACAGGGGAGGGAAGGGCCGGGGTGGGGGTTGGGGATTATCTGGTTCTCTCCCAAGTGGATTGGAGGTCAAGTCTCCTGGCCAGAAAGACCCTCCGTGTCAGGGCCTGCTGCAGGATGGCATGGCATGCAGGAAATTCTGACTGCACAAGATGCTATCGGCTGCTGCTGGGGCTGGGAGAGAGAAACTGAGGCAGCACGCCCTGCTACAGGCCAGGGAAGCCGAGCAAGGCTGTGGGGCTCCTCTGTAGGCAGAGGCGTGCTATAACTGCTCCACATGGGAGCTTGGGCTGGCTTGTTCACACACAGAAAGTCCCTATCTAGCTCCTAAGAGTGGTTGCTCATTTGAATAATCTGGGGAGTTTTAGAAGCCTATGACCAATGAAATGGGTATTGTTAAAAGCCTTTTGATGATTCTAACTTACAGCCAGGGTTGAGACAAGAACAAGAGCATCTCCTGGACCACCATGTTCTGCCCTGGTCAGAGCACCTAGTGCAGTCCTTGTACCGTATCGTAGGGGCACCTCTGACAAACTGGAGCAATCCCAAAAGAGGGTGACTGGGTTGGCAAGGTCCCTAGAAGACATTTCTTATGAGAACTGGTTGAGAGAATTTGGGAAGTAAACTTGGAGAGGAGGTGACTTAAGAAGCCATCTCAAACCTGTAAGAGTCCTGTGTCCTGGGCAAGAGGTCTTAAATGCAGGACTGATAGGCAAATTTTAGCTCACACATGGAGATCTTTCCAAAAGAGCCCTTCCAAAATGAGGAGGGCGTTCCTGTAAAGCAGTGAGCCCCTTGTCACTCGACAAACGGAGATGATGGCCCTCCAGTCATCAGGCTGCCGTGCGCGGGGCGGGGCATTAAACCCGCTGAGTCCCGATGCTCCTGTGGACCCTAACACTCTGTGCTTGGAGAGGTCTTGGCTGCCCCTTGTGCAGTCCACACATCTTCACTGAGCGCCTGCCACTGTGGGCTGTGTCTAGGCGCTGGGACACTGCCAAGGAACAGCGTATCTGCTCGCACGAGCTCACGTGGTGGTGAGAAAAGACAGATAACGAATAAATGTGTGATGTGTTAGGAAGGGGCGGGAGCAGTGAAGAAAAGTTCGGCAAGATAACTGGGGGGAAGGGTTCCAGGCTTCACTCTAGTGCTCCCCTACCCTCTGGCGCAGTGGCTGCTTTCCCCAGACAGGTCACTAAAGCAGCTGCTTGGAAGGAGGCGACGTTAGGGTGGAGCCCGCTTCCCCTTTCCCCCTCCCCCCAGAAGCAGAGGCAGAGGCGGGTGCATGCGCAGTATTCGCACACATCATACTCGGGACCCTCTTCCCCAGACAGGCAGCCAGATGGCCGGGGGCAGTGGGCATGGACTAACAGTCTCACCAAAGGAGAATGAGGGGTCTTGGAAAGAATAATTAGCATAGAGTGCCAGAGAGGAGACACGGCAGGGGCAGACTTTTCTAGCTGTGGGACAACACCCCGCAGCTCCTCGGGGAGCCCAGCCTTCACGCGCGTCCCCCAGCCGGAAGGTCACTCCTCCAGCCCACACCCCCCAGAGCGCACTCCTCTCTGAGCGCCGCCCCGCACATGCGCACACACATGCACCCCCCCCCCCCCCCCCCCCCCCCAAGTTTCCAATGAGAAGTCCCTTGCTCTAACGCTAAAAGCATGAACTGGGCTGAAAGAATAATGCACCTCTTTGGTTCTTCTTCATGGCCCTCCCGCTTCAGGTCTTGATTTCGGAAGGACTGGGGCAGTTTGCCCAAGATCCCAAGTTTATCGAGGTCACAACCCAGGAGCTGGCTGACGCCTGCGACATGACCATTGAGGAGATGGAGAGCGCCGCTGACAACATCCTCAGTGGGGGCGCCCAGCCGAGCCCCAACGGCACCCTATTACCTTTTGTGAACCGCAGGGACCGGGGGCAGGACAGAGCAGGGGGCACGGAGGACGGACCCTGCGGGCCCAGCCGGGAGCGCCAGGAGGAGCTGCAGCAGGACAGCAGGGCCTTCGCCAGCAGCCTGTAGGGCCGGCCGGGGACGCTGGGTTTTTTATTTGTTTCAATGTTCCTAAAGGGTTCGTTTCAGAAGTGCCTCACTGTTCTCGTGACCTGGAGTTAACGGAACAGCGTCTTCATTCATTTCGTTGGGACAAGACACAGAGTTGGGTGATGCGGAGAGTGAGCTTTTCGCTTTTCCGGGGGTGGGGGAGGAAAAGCAGCAACCCCAGTGTGTGTCCAAGGGGGAAGGGGAAGAGGAGGGGGAGGGGGAGGGGAGGGGAGGGAGCACGGGAGACGGCTACCTGCCCTCCCGCTTCGCTTCCAGCCCTGTGCCAGGAACCAGCCTCCGCCTCGGGCACAAAAGGGACCCTCAGCTTCCTGTGGTAGCCCTCACCGAAAGGACCTTTGTCAAACGGGTGTCTTTCAACTTTGCTTGTAAAAAAATCATTTTGCACATATTCTGTACGAGCCTCACTGTCCCCATAGAGCCAGGGCCCTGTGGATTTGCAGAGGGAAGCAGGCACAACTTGGACCCAGCCCCACCCCGGAGAGGGAAGAGGAAGCAGCATTGAGGCGGCAGGAGCTGGAGCCAGGGGGAGGGTGGGGGGCCGCTGCAGCTGCCCACCCCCCACCTTCCCCGCCGGCCGGCCGGCCCCCTGCATCAGGATCGGCTTCCCTGCACGGGCCACCGAGCTCCACCAGCAGCTGGCCAGCCTGTGCCGGGGAGCGGGCGGCTCTGGACAAAGCGAGGTGGTGCTGGGTTCCGTTGAGCGCTCTTTTGTTCTGTGGTTTGGCGTTTTTCTTGACAGCATGTTGCAATTTTCATTTCTCTTTTGGTTTGGGGTTGTTGTTCTTTTTTTTTCTTTTTAGTTTTATTCTCCCAGGAGGAGGGGAGGAAGAAGAGTGTTTACGAAGGTCTGTAGCCACCCACCTTACTGTTTTCACTCTTGCAAATGTAAATGAGGTTAGGTACGATCATATTATTCAAACGGGTGCGGTTTCCCTTTTCTGCAGTGGGTTCATCGGAGCCGCTGTGGGAGAGTTTTACCAGACGTTGTGTATGCCCAATCATTTGTTATTTCCGTAGGTAGTGAAAATTCCTTTGGTTTGGCTTTATACTTTAAAGATGATCAGCAGTGCCCTTGATAGGGTCTTGCACAGACGGATGACTGAGTTGGGTTCTTCTGAGTGCTGGGTGTATTGGCGGGTGCCCGGAGAGAGCAAGCGTGCATGAGAGAGTCTCTGTGAGTGTGTCATGTGTGTGGTGGGTTGTCTGTGTGGGTGTGTCGGACGTGCGGACGTGTGCCCACGCAGTGCCCCCACGCGCCCAATGAGTACACAGCTCCCCGTTTCTGGGTTAACAGGGGGATCTGAATCCAGGGCCATTTGAAAGCAAAAACAAATCACTGTCTCTGCTTCTGAAACGGGAATCAGTAATTCTTCGCATTTTCTGTCCCACAAGATATGCAAAAACAATGCAATAATATTCATTTTAAAAATACAATTGTGAGTCTTGTTGGCATTAAAACTGTATTTTAAAAAAAAACACAGAAGTTTAAAGGAAAAACTCCAGAAGGCGTTTTGCTTCGATATATTCCGTGTAATGTTTTATTGCATTGATAATGTTTCTGTTGAAGAAACCGTTATACTTGAATTCAGGTCAGTTTCAGTATTTTACAAATATTTTTTTAAAATTGAATTGCAATTGTGCCAAGCGAATATAATGAATTAAGTTTGTTTTTGAATCCACCTCTTGTATATTTTGCTGCATGTGAGTAAATCATTTTGTATTTGGAGTGTGACAAGCTTTACCGTTGAACTCTGAAGTGCTTTTCTATATGTGGTTAGGGGAAAGGGAATGATTTTTTTTTTTTTTAATTTGTACAATGAGCAAGGGTATCACCAGTGTAAATCATTATTCTGCTCCCCACTAACAGGTTTGGACATTACCGTTTTGCATATCTTGTGTTTGCTCCCGCTTCCCTCAGTCTTTCCAAAGCTATTGCGATAGGCACATTTGTGCTACATCTCATTTGAGAGACCAGGACATATCTCATTCCAATCTTCCCTCTGTCCACTCTGCACCAGTTCTCCGACTGGGTGTTTCTCTAGGAACAACTGTGAGGGGCCGTGAGGCACCCTGACCAGCCCCTCTCCTCACTGGGATAGCCTCACGGGAGGGGAGAGGTGGCTAGCCTTTCTCTTCGCTCCCATAGCACCGATTTGGCTCAGTGGTTTTTCAGGAAAGTATGCACTGACTGGGAGGGTGGGGTTAGAGCTGGGCTGGTGGGAGGGGAAGGGAATCCTGTCTGCAACCGCTCTGCCCAGACTCAGACAGCAGGGGCTAGAAAAAGGGCAACCGGATAAAATCTTTGTCCACCCCAAAGTCAACTCTGTCTTGCTCAGCTCTCCATCTTTTCTTCACTCTGGGACAGGGTTTCCTCCCGGCCTCTGTCAGTGTGTGTGGCAGCCATAGCGGGGACCAGAACAAGAGCGGCAGCGTCAGGAGCTCACAGGGGTGTGGAAGCAGAGAGTCTGTGGGGGGCTCCTCTTGTGCCAGTTCGGGTCCCAGAGCATCATGCTGCTGATGCTGCCCTTTGAGTAGATTTGAACAGTGATGGCTAATGAGGGACTGATCTGGGGAGAACAGGACCCAGCTGTCCACCCAGAATCACCCACTGAATCTCTTCCAGTGCAGGGTACCCTCAGCCCTTCTTGCACTTACGTAAGCAAACTAGAAAGTTGAATCAGAGAAAGCCCATTCCTCAATGAAGACGAGTTTTGTTTTCATGGGGTAATTCATGAAAACGTGGAGAAATGTGCTGGCAACTCCCAGGTTAGTGCACACTCCAGAAACAAGAGTTTCTTCCTGCTTCTCCGAGCCCAACCCACCCAGATTTTCTTGGTTCCTTCTCAGAGTCACCTTCTAGAAATTAAGTTCGGGTGTTACTGTTACCCTTTGTCTAGTTCCCCAAAACTATGTCTGCCTCTGAGCCACTGCGATTTCAGTTATGATGGAGAGGGGAGCCCTTTTGGGTTAATATCTGGTTCTTGCTCTGCATTCGATCCCTAGATAAAGCTGGGAATCTTAATGGACCACACACACTCAACCTTTTTGTGCTGCATTCTGTTTTCCTTCTGGACTTTTCATTTGCATCACCAAATCCATTGGCCAGCAGCATGGGCTGTAGGTGGGCTCATTCCAGCTGCTCCCAGGACCCTGCCTAAGTACAGTCCCCTTCCTCTTTCTTCCCCACTCACACCAGAGGCTCGCTGCTTCTTTCTAGTCCACTCTGTCCGGAAGACCAGCCAGCCTTCCTCCCTGCCCCCATAAGAATAGTGTCAGCAGTGACCAGGGCACTTTGCCTTATGCTGCTGCAAAGGAAAGGAGTTTCAGGTGGGAGTTCCCAGGCGAGGGCCTCTCTGAGCGGGACCTCCTGCTGGACCCCTGCAGGACTGACGTCTAGTACCTGTCATCATCATAGACTAATAACGTCAGTCATGAAACCGATGAGCCTCATCCACAGTGTAGGAGCTGGTGTTTGCCCTCCGCCTACAGGAGAGCTCTCCCCATGACCTTGTAAAACTTCTGAGTGGCTGCAGAAAAGCAGCCAGCGCTGAGGACCAGAAGGACTTGAAGAAGTGCGGCTGAAGTTCTGGGTTTTGGTGAACTTGATTTTTATCATCTCCTGACTCGCCCAGCCTCTTTTATTTCCACACCGTGGTCTTTTAATCACTATTCACATGCATGGCTGCATTAAACAGATTTTCGGTTGTCTCCTTTCTGCCTGTTCCTAGGAGTTTCTTTTTGGCCTTGAAGTGAAAAAGGAGACTTTCCCCCTAGATTTTGGCTTGATTCATGAATTTTTCTCTGCTTTGCTGCAGAAGATATTATAGTCCCCTCTTCAGCTTCTAAGTCTGACAGACATCCCTCTGACTGGGAAATCCAAGGAACAAGACATCCTTCCTCAGTCTTTTATCCTCCCGGGGACCCTGCCTTCAAATGGCAGGGGCTTGTTTGGAGTGGAGCTACTCATCACTTCCTCACAGCCTTCTCTTCCAGAACTTCTGCTTAGCACACAGCAGAAGATAGTAAGGCGACCATGGGAGTATACCTTCCACTGCCCAAGTAGCATCTTTCAGAAATAAGAGTGCCCAGAAAATGAGTTTGGAGGCCATGAAAAGGATGATGGTGGTTTTACCTATGCCTGTCACTCCTGAAGGCCAAGAAATAGAACAAGAACTTGGGGTAGGGGTGAGGAAGAACCCAGGTGGTCAGTGCTTCAGCCTCATCAAACCCGAGTTGTACGTGTTGCCGTGGAAGGTGGTGGCCTCTCTGTCCCCAGGGAGCCAGGAGAATGAGACTACGTCATCTAAGAGGTAGAAGCGGGTTAGCACAGAGACCCAGAGGAGGTTTCAAGAGGACCTCTTTAAGCCCCAGGGGAGTCAAAAAAAATTGCTGGTAGAGCCCAGGCCAGTTCTGTTTCTGACGATATGGTCTGGTCTGGGAAAAGCATAAGGCCAGAGAGAACTGGAAGGGAAATGGGGCAAAAAGGGCATGTTTTGATTCCAGTGTGTCTGTTCCCACTTTATGGGAAGAAACATCCAGGTCAACCACTCCCAATGCCCATACAGGGCAGAGGCTCATGTCTCAAGGATCTGCTTTGGAAGAAGAGATAAGTAACGTTTTGACTCAAGTTGTTTTCCCAACCAAATCAACATTATCTGGCTGGACGTGAGGCGTCCGCCCCCTCTCCGCTGATGTCCCTGCCCTGGTGTTGGCCAGTGCGCCACAGAAACAACCCCAGTCAGAGGCAGAGGTGAAGCCTTGGCCTTGCCCCGGTGCAGCCTGCAGTCCCCCACATCCAGGGCTCCAGCAATAACACAGCTGTGGGGAAACAGGGAGGAAAGTGTCCTACAACTGTCCAGGTGGGGTGGCGGGGGGGCTCTGGCCCCTTCCCTAAGCAGCTCTGTTTCAGCCTCCTGCCCCAGTCCCCCATTTTTCTTCCTCCCCTCCCTACTAGTCTAGTGAGAGACAGAGGATTTTCCATTCTTAACGTAGTTGTTTTGTTAAGCCATTTCTTGTTTTAACTTTATTCATTTATTTATTTATCAAAGCAATGAAATATTTCTGTGTGGAACCACATACCAGTGTAACAGGTAAATGGGTTTCTGCCAGATTTCCACATTGTCGAGGAGACACTTGGACACCACATGCACACACACACACACACACACACACACACACACACACCCAAATGCACACTCACACATGCATACGCATGAATGCATACACATGCGCTCACACACAAACACACTCACACATACACCCCCACACATGTATCCTTAAGGGCCAAGTGTCCTCGCTGGGGCCAAGCTCTAAACAAATGATTCTCCCCTCCCAGGAGGCTGGGCATGCACTATACAGAGAGCAGCAGGGAGAGGGCCAGAGGAACTTCCTCGGCTGGAATAGTGCCACCTGAACCTAGTATGACCAGGAATTAAGTGTAATTTATCCACATTAAGAAAATGCTACTACTCCTAAAACCAAGACCACTCCCTCATGTGGCTTCAAGAGGCTTGTCTCCCAGCAGACGCGGTGGTGACGACTCTCAAGCTTTCTGGTGTACTAGAAAGCCACGAACCCATTGCTGAAAGGGAGTTAGAGATTACAGTGGAATATCTGAAACTAAGTTAAACAGATAAGTTTACCACTGAGAAGAGAGTCATGGTTAACATTGTTCTCTACTGAATTAAGGAAAACAAGACAAAGACTATTAATTAAAGGCCTGAAATGTCACATCAGCAAGAATCAACTATTCTGCCTTCATATCAGATGCTGGCCCCTTCACAGGTATGCTCCCCTCTGTGGGGCATCCTATGCACCCTGATGTTCAGAATCTAAATCTTCTGACTTGTACCAGGCCCCTAGAAAGGGCACATGACACCTAATCTACCATGAATCAGACATTTGCTACAAGTGTGCCATGTAAAAATCACACTCTTCATAAATAAGAAAACATCATTGTCAGAGGCAGTCTTTGATGGGGAAAGCGGTAAGTGCTAAGGGAGGGGAATTTCTATGCAAGGCAATACAGAGATGGACAGGATAATTCCTATTCACAGTTCGGGCCTGGAGAACTCTGGCGCTGGGGTTTTTAGAGACCTCAGTTGAGAAGCAGAGGGGTAAAGAAAAGGAGGGGAGCAGACATCAGCCTTGGCAGCGACTTCAAAGGCCTCTGGAGGAAGTCCCTTTGAGGGCAGGGAGAAGCCAGGAGGAAGAGAGAAGAGGGCTACTTGCTGTAGAATCAGAAGAGGAATAAAAGAGGCTGGACCCCTGGGTCCTGTCCCAAGCCCCTCCCCCTAAGATGTCCCAACATGGAGAAATTATACTGAGGCTTGAGTGGAAAAAACAGAATTTGAGAGTCATGGGTAGACGAGTGTAAGCCAACAATCCCATGCAAAGGCCTCCAGAAGGCAAGTCAAATGCCGCGGCCCCTTCCCGCTTGCTCGCGTCTCACCATCACACGTCAGCCACCTCCCACTCCCCGGCCCTTCCACTCCATTGCTTGACTCCTCGCCCAGGTTGTGCACCACATGTAGCTGCTTCCTGTGTCACCCAGGGCACATGCTCTCTCCCACTGCCTGGGGGGGGGGGGGCAAGGTCTAGCACAGAAGTAGGCTGTGGACATCAACAGCATAAGCAGGATCGCACAATCTGGGATGGGAGCAGTTGAGGACCACCTGTGGGAAAAACATACAAGTTCCTCAGGAAGTAGGGTGGCAGGTCCCCAGTTGATGAAGCACTGGAATGTCTATTACTCTCGTAATTTTCCTCTTTTATCTTAACCCCCGTGGTACAAAGCAGGCAAAACTCCGCTTCATGTAAGAGGCTCCAGACAGCCCAGCCCACCCATCCCTCTTCTCCTTGCGTCCTCTCGCTCAGGCCTACCTTCATACCCCCAGACCAAGCTGTATCACACCTGTTCCCAGAGAGATGTAGAGAGAGGGACAGTGCCTCCATGGTCACCCCAATGCCTGTCATCATCCCCACACACCTGCACACCACACACCTTCCCCTCCAGGCTCCACGGATTTGCAGTTCTTACTATTGTAAATATTGTTGTACAGTTTGTAATCATCAAATAATCCCGTTGTCAAAGGCCTCGCCTGCCGCGCCTTCTTACCCTTGAGAAAGGCCAGGGAACCTACAAGGGGCGACCTTTCCAGAAGAGCTTCAGGGTGATGATCTCTGTGTGAGATGCTATGTATATTCCTGTAAGATTGCATTTTTATCTAAGGAATAATGTTATTTAAAAAAACAAAAACAAAAAACAAAAAACAAGAATTGCAAATAAATTTCTTAACAACGTCTACCTTGGTTTAATTGTATCTTCCCTCTTCCACATCCCTTCCCTTCTCCTGTTTCCTAGATGTCACAGAAAGACACTTAACTCCCATGTTCCTTCCTGTCTTACTCCCCAAAGGGGAAGAAGGCCGGGGAGAGCATGGGTAATCTGAATGCACGGGCGATCTCTAACCTGATTTCGACATGGGTCTCACTCTCCACCACTTCGTTCCAATGAAAAGGGTAACCGAAAACTCTTCCTAAGCTGACAAGGAAGGAGAGAGAACAGGAGAAATTAAACGAACAATCCACAGAATAAAAGAGCTGTCCCCCAGATATTTGGAAAGGCACAAAATTGGTTTTGAATGAATGAATGAAAGAAAGGAGGAGGGCGGGAAGGGGGAAGAGAGGGGGAAGGGGGAGAGAGAATGTATATTAACGTACTTTGAAGAGTATAAAAATGCAGGTTCTTTTATTTGTTTTTGTTGTTGTTGTTGTTATTAAACTGACTCAGAGAAAGCTTTCAGAATAATTCCCTGTGTAAAAACAATTTGTCCCAGAAGCTGTGTGTCTTACTTGTACACGGCTGTAACAGCAGAAACCCTCCCACCGTTCTGGAAACTACAGGACACAAGCCAACCACCTTACTTCCCTCCTAGAGGCTCCCTCTGCCCTGCCCCACCACCCAGACCCTGAGCTCTGGAGTCTAGGGTTCTATGAGAAGACAAGAGGAGGGCAAGGGCTGGAGAGAGTAGCAGAGAGCCCACTGCCTCCAAACTGCTGCTTACCCCAGCTCCTGGAGCAGGTTCGGGGTGCCCCACCAGGACCTGCGCAAGGTCTCAACCCATCAGCCAATCACAGCCAAATGCGAGATGTCATTTGTTACCAGTGATTCTTAAAGTGCCGAAGTTTGCAAATCCTACTTTTAATCACCTAGAACAGATTCAAGATTTACCCCATAATGAAGTCACTCTGTCTTGGATTTTGCTATGCTTTCTTGAATGGGAGGAAAAGGAATGGACGTACAGCTGGTGGACGGAATGAAAGACAACCATGGGAGCATGTTGCTGAAGTGAGTCGTCCCTGGTGTGTGTGGACCTCACCTTTGCTTTATGATTTGAAGGTCTAGCCTGACCTTCAACCCCTCTCCCGACACGAGGTCTGCTTCTGCCCATTTCTTCCTTCCTCTCCACAGTGGAGATGTGGTTACTGATCTGATTGGTTAGAATATTAGATATTAACTGGGCCACACTTACTAATGCACTGGATTGCTGCACCGTAAAAAAATCACTAGACGTACACAACACTTTCTTATATGTTAGTTTTTCTGCCTCCGTATAGTAAGCGGAACTAAGGATTCTCTCTCTCTCTCTCTCTTCTTATCTCTCTCTCCCTGTTTCCATGTGGCTTTGCCAGCTAAGGGGACTCAGAAGGTACTCAATCTGTTGCTCTTCACAGGCACGTTTGGACACATCAGCGCAAGAATCTGGGCTGTGGGAAGTGGGGGAGTAAAAGACCCTAAACTGACTAAGAGCCAAAATGATGGGCTCCAAACCAGCCTTCACAGAACCCTATACTGTACTGTGCATTATGAGACATTATTCCAGCTAACAATAAAATAGCACTTATATTTCTAATTGGCTACCATTCCATGTATATGGTTTCCTGGGGAATCCCACAGGGAGGGGAGGAAGGGCAGGACTTGGTACTCTTGAATTACTTAAACAACATCATCAGAATCCCATATGACCCCATCAAGTACATTGACCATTTAGCCCAGGTGTTTCTTTTGTTTTCCTGCTTTTCCTTTTATGAGTATTTATTTTATGCTGAATTTACTCCCAGGCCATAAGGTGTTGTTTCTTCGGTTTCTTCTGGGGTATCTTTTTCTTCTGTGTGGCCTCCTCTTCCGGTCTAGGAACAGTCTGCCCTTTTTCAGCAGGATCATCTCAGTGTGGCAGGGAGAGCCCGTGTGTGGGTGGGTTAATCCACCCATGCGCTCTAAGTTCTGCTCGGTATCGTGGGAGCTTTCCTCACCTGGATGTGCTCAATGACCAGGGAATCTACACCTAAACCCTTGAGCTCAGCATTGCTCTGTATTTTTAAGCATGTGCAGCAAAAACTCAGCACTCTTTTTGGACCACCAGCCCTGCGTCCAGCCCCACCGTTTGGCCTGGGCACACCTGTCCACCCCATCATTGTATCAATGGAATGGGACACGCTGCTTCTTTAGTGACATCTTTCAGATACTTGGTGGCTTTTCCAACAGGCCTACCCTTGATGGCCCGGGCAGTTTTCACGAATGTTCTTAAAGTGAACATGAAGATTGGAACCTCTTGATTGGCATGACTTTGTGGGGGGGTTTTCTGGGTCAAGTGAACAGCGAACCATCTTCGGAGGTCGCCTCTGGTCACTTCCAGGCAGAGGAACAAGCCCAGGTGTTTCAGTGAGGTCCCATTGATACTCTCCATGACCCAATTTTGGAATCAGAGAAATCGTTATTATTTTTACATTCAATTATTGCTGTGGCATGATTCCTGATACCCAATAAAGCCTTCTTCTCTCATAACCGACACATGCAATTCTAGCATTAGCGTCTCCTCTCTTTAACTTGAGGTATTGTTCTCAGAGTGTGTTTTGTGATCCACCCATCAGAATCACTTGGGGTGCTTGATTAAAACACATATTCTTGAACACTACCCCAAAACTATTAAATCAGAGTCTTGGAGGTTGGAACTCATCAATATGCATTTTAGCGAGCTCACCACGTTATTTAGAACAATGTTAGACTTTGATTTCTATTAAAATGCAAAGGTTTCTGGAAAAAGAAACTCTTTAAACTTCTTCCTTCCATTATATTCCTGTGGAAACCAAAGGTCTAGGGGTATCAATAAAAGATTTGGAGCATATTTTGATAGGCAGTGGGGGCAATGATTGCCAGCACTAAGGAGAGACTGGAGAGAGGGAGAAACATGAAGTGGAAGAGGGTCTGGGTAAAAGGTCCAGAGGCATCATGAGACAAACTTCTATTTCAGCTACCTAGAAAGTTTGACCTGGCGAGGGAGGCAATGAGGTCAGCCGGGGCAGGCGACCTAGCCTCTGTTCCGAGGTCCAGTGGGAAATGAAAGATGGCTTGACATTCTGCACGTGGCTGTCATCTTAAACATCTTGTTAGAACTCTGGAAAGGCTTCTGCAAACTCCTTTGTGGGGATGGTGGTCCTCAAAGTCAGGCTGCTGCCAATGGGACTCTCCAAGCCTTCACTAGGGCACCTTGAGCTACAGAAATGCCAGCTGTCTACAGCAGGGATCGGGTTGACGGGCTGGTACCCGCAGGTACGAAGGAAGAGCAGAAAGGGGAGGTCCTTAGGTGTTGGAGGAGAGGGTCCTGAGGAATGCCCTGTATTTCAGGCATGCCCCAAATATAGCAATGAGGGGACAGTCACCTCTAGAAACTCTACCTAATAACCTTGAAATGTCAGGCTTGTTTTCAGAAAAGGAGAGGATTCAACATATGTTAGAGCTGAGTAATCACATAATATGCTCTCTAAAAGCAGGACTTTTGAAAGTCAAGAAGGCTTGGCCCCTTAGTTGTCTCAGACCAACTAAGACATGTGGTCATATGAGAACCCGGGAGGGAGATGTAGCCTGGCGAGGAGGGAGCATGGGAAGTCCGGCTGTCAGCAATCAGAGCCTCCCTTATCTCCGCTCTTGCCCCCAGGTCAAGTATCCAGAGACTGACCTTTTGAAATAAATCAGATCACATCCCACTCCTGCTCTCAACTGTCCAGTGCTTTTTCATCATGCTTGGATTAAAATCCGGGGTTTTTAGTGCGATCTATAAAGCCTCACACGGTCTGACCTCATCTACCTCTCTGCCTCTCAAGTCTCTTTTCCCACCATTGTCTCCGTCCCACTCACTCGCCCCAGGTATCCTGGCCTTCCTGTTGTCCATTAAACACACAAAATGTATTCACTCCTTTGCCAGTTACCCACTTATTGCCTCTCATCACTGCATTTCTCCTTTGCCAGCTGGCTCGATGTTCATAGAGGCTTTGACAATGGAGGGCACTGAAAGGGACTTTCTTTCGAATTTTGGTGTGCTGTTTTGAGGCATGGTAGCCAGTGGAGCTGTATGTGACAGGCCAGGCAGTGCTCATCTCAGCAGCCCTTGCAGACCAGCTCCAGGCTGCTGATGCCCTCCAGCAACTTTCTCCACTGCCCTCCCCCACCCCTACCCCCACCGAACTCGCTGTGTTTCCGGGCCAGCCCTGGCCCACACCCTCTAGCAGGTTTCCTTGGCTGCCCCAGGCTGTGGGCTCCCCAGGCAGCCACGCCACTCCCAGGAGGTCTGAATCGGCCTTGAGGCAAGTGGTGGGAGAGCTTCTCGAAGTTCTTAGTGCCTTCCTACTTTCCTCTTCTTGGCCCTAGAGGTAATAACTGCATTTTGCACTTACTACTTCTAGTTTGTTAGTTAATCACCTTTTACAAGTTACGATTCTTCATAGTAATTTTTTTTTGTGCACATGACCGGTGTCTGCGGATTGGACCCTGATGTAGAACTGGTCCTGGAAGTCTGAGGAGGCAGACACTCAAGTTGGGATTTGAGAATGGATTTGGTCCTGTGTTTGGGTTGGAGGGCAGCGCAGAGGTCCTGGCCAGCAGGAAATTAGAGGTCAGTTACCCGTGACGTACAGTGACATTCCGATGAGCTAAATCATCACCGGTGGCTGACTGCGATGAAGTACCTATTAGAGCGAATGCCTTGAGAACCCAGGTGGCCACTGCACCGGATCGTCATGGCAGCAGCAATGGCAAGGGCTGTGCTACGTAATCGATTTTCCCGAGTACATTGCAGCACTTACAGAAAGAAAAAGACAAGCTCAAGATCACAGTCTGAGAATCAGGGAGCTTCCATGGCAGTCCTATTATAATCTCTTATTTCTTGTAACCACGGGACCAATATTTCTGAACATCGAACACAAAATTTAACAGCAAATGTCTGAATTATATGAGCAGCAGGGTTCACGGTCTTCACAACTCTCTTATGTGGAAGTTATGACACTGAGAAATATGAGACTCTGAGGCTTGCAGTGGAAAAATCTAGTAGGATGCAAATGAAGTTGAGAATCTCAAACCTGTGAGTCACCCTGAGCATACCCTGACAATGGACGTAGGTTACTAGTGCCATGACTAGCCTGCCTTGGCTGGAAAACCCTATCACAGCGTCACCTTGAAAGGGATATTCGTCCTCCTCGAAACCCATAATTATCACCTCTTGTTGCCACTAGACCCATAACAAGTCACCATATTGCATGTTTCAGGGACTCATATACTCGGCTTAAGAATGTCCAAATGTGTGGAAAAGTTTGAGTTTATTAGACTTTATTTGAGCCGCACAGAGGACATGCCTAGAAGCGAGACCCCAACAGACAGAAAATGCTTCCCTGAAGGACAGCACGCAGTTTCTTTTACACATTCAGAATTAAGGAGGAAGCATAAGGAACGTTACACGAACATGGGGTAAAGCGAGGCAGGGAGACCTCCATGATCAGACAAGAGGATGGTTAATTACGTGCTCTCCTGAAGGTGGAAATGCTTCTGACGGGGGTCTAGACAAAGGCACTTCAGCCGTGTGTTAACAGAAACAATGGATCAGAACCTGCTTAAACCTTTCACCAAAGAAGTTACAGGCTCGGGGCGTGACCACCCACCATGACCTTCCCAGTTAGGAATTTATGATCAGATCGCCCTCTGAAGTCTCTTTTGGTTAGCTTTATACAGAGCCCCTTTTTCTTTCACAACAGTAGGACCCAGGAGAAAGCAGCTTACATAGTAAAAGAATTGCAAGACTTTCTCTAATATATATGTTGGAAAAACCTAGGTACACTTCTATTTCAATTTCTAAATGTGGAAAAAAGTCATGATTGGGGGGAGAGGGGTGAGTGGGAGTGGGAGGGGATAAATGGTAATGGACAAAATACAATAAAAATAAATTATTTTTAAAGTCCTTAATACAATCAGTTTGATATAAAAACCTTATTTTTAATTATAAAAAATATTCTTGGAAAGGTTTATCAAAATTGGTTCTTATAAAATTAATTTTATTGCAAGTGAACGGATCAATTTATATTAGAATTTTGATAGAAGCTTTCACAAATGAAAAATCTTTGTCATACTAACAATCTCTGCCACATGGGCGACCATGCCTTTATTATATATTACATGCATATTTATTAAATATACATGTTGAAGTACAAGTTCTAAATATCACTTTTTCCTACACATTCTTCTCATTCCTAATGACATACTTCACTATATAACAAATTATACCTGACGGCTCTCAAATAGTTCAGACCTTCTTAACCTTACAGTCTAATGTTAGACCTCATGAATTTTAAATTTTAATGGCTAGGCAGAGTGGGACTTTTAAGTCTTACACCAAGGCTTACCAAGTCCGCCACCTTGCACAAGGCATCAGAGAGGTCACAGATGTTGGCTAGAGTCATTACTAGCTGTGTGATTTTGCCCGGGTTTCTCTTAGGCCTAATTTTTTTTCATTGGGCACAGTGAATGAAGACGACAACACGTAACTTACAGCACGCACACAGGCACTAGATCAGCAGATACATGTAAAGTTCCTAGGACACTGTCTGGCATCTAATGAGGTTCAGTACAAAGCACCAATTATTCCACAATTATAAACTAGGGACAATGAACTGATTATCGATCCCATCGATACTTCAGGAAAATTTAAACGTGTTAAACCAAGTCACAGGCTGAAAACTGGCAGCAAATTTTATACTTTCCAAAAGCATTTTCAATATCTTGATGAAAACAAAAATCACTAATATAATGCCAATGACCTTCTACTTGTACCAGTTCGATCACAACTTGCTCCAGCCCCGGGAGGAGCAGGAATAACACCCATGCACCCACATCTGCTGGGCGCCAGGAAGTGTCCTGTGTACTTTACACAGGCTTGTCACTTGAGCCACACGCTCCCAGAGCGGGAGCTACCATTCACCTCTCACAGATGAGAAAACACACTTTAAGAGGTTAAAAAAAAGGCTGAGGTCACTGAATGACTGTGGGAAAACCAGAACCTGAACGGGCTCCGCACACCTCTGCAGCCCACGGTTTCTCCATGTGCATGTGCTGCAGCTCATCTGTTTGAGTCGCCTCTCCTGAGAGGTCAGGCTCCTAGAGGAGGAATCCTGCCCTTCAGCCTGCTAACCAGCTGCCCAACCCAGTGCCTAATCCATAGGAAACTGAAATGAGCCAATTAATGGAGCAGATGCTGGATTTTGTAAATGAACTTTGTCGATGCTTAACATGCTGATTTTGGAAATACCAGGAGGTAAAACTTCCAGGCCAGATCAGGCCTACAGTTTCTGCAAGAGGGAAAGTTACGTTCTTAACTTTTCTTCAAAACTATACTGAGAAGTTGAAGAAAATGAAGACAATCGGCAACAGAGTAGAATCAGAACCAAAAGTAAATCTCATCTTTATACTGTTTTTGAGTCAGGTACAGGCGATTTCCACTTCCTGGACCAGTCCACCTCCCCACGCTACTCTTCAGAATTCTAAATCTCAGGCTACACGTTACAGTAATTCTAAAAAACTAAATAAACCTTTTTTTAATTTTTTTGGGTCAAAAACGCATTCACATAATTTGAAAATCTAGTTTCAGTCCCTAAAATCATGATCTACAAAGAAAACTGGAGCTAAAATTAGTTCTATTTTATCTGCCCCTTCACTCCTGTCTGCTCAGAACTCACAAGAAGTTCAACTCCTCACACCAATTATGTTAATACCAACATTATTACCTGTACGGAATTTAGTGTGGCAAATTTCATACCAAAATAATTTTAAAACAAAGCAAGGGATGAGATTTTTTAAAAAGCACACACCATTAAGTTTACTACAACCATATCTAGCCTAGACTCCTCTTTATATAAGTTAATGGTACAGTAAAGGAATTTAAAAAGGAAAAATAAAAGTAAAAACTTAAAATTCATAAAATTCACAAAAGCAAAATAGAACCGGGCACCAGATAAGTCCCTTTCAAGCCTGTCTTGTTTCTCCTTTAATTCAGCCATTCAGTATTATTGACTGACTACCACATGCCAGGCACCATGCTGGGCAACATGAATGCAGAATGAACAGAAGAAAGAAATAATTCAAAATACAGAAAGAATTCAGTCAGTAATTTCCTGGGGGAAGAAATGGATGTGACCAAATCCATCACAGTGTAGGATATTAAATTCAATGGAGTTTTGTTTTAAAAGAAAACCAAGAGCCCAAAGTTTTGCAAATGAAAACGACGGAATTTGGGGTATCCACGGAATTACTAACAACAGGGCTGAAAGCAAGTGTGTCCTTGCAAAAAGACAAATTGACACCACACGTGAACTCACAAGGTGAGGCCTCTTTTGCACAAATACAGAGGTGGAAGCAAAATGGGGAACTTGAGTGCGGATGAGCTGAGAGTGAGCAGAGGGCAGGACGCATGGGCAGGTGGAATTCGCCTCCAAGACGAATAATTTCAAGTTCACTCGTGGAGCAAGGGTTTCACACAGAGACAGGTCCTAGGCCCCACACTTTGGTGAGGGGACCACTACAGGCCGCCCTGCCCCCTTAACGCTACCCCTCAAATCGGTGACGATAAAGTCACCAAGAGCGTAAAGGGCCCCTCCTGTACAACTTGGGGTCCCCGCGGGGCTCTTCCCAGACTTCCCAAAACTTGCCCCAATCCCCGCTGGCCGCTCCAAAAAAGGGGGCTGGCTTATCTCCGGGAAAGGAGGCGGCGCTCCCTCCCCCGCTGGGGCCTGACCGCGAGGAAGGCACCCACCCCAGACCCGCCGGTGCCGCCCCCCGTGCGGGGAACCCCGACTCGCTCCAGGCCTCCGGGGCGGCACCGCCCGGCGCAGCGCCGCTGCCTGGGCAGCAAGCCGCCCCACGTGGCGCACAGCAGGGCGGCCACTGAGCAGCCCCGCCCCCGCCGGGACCGTAACCCTGGGCCCTCCCTGCGCCCCCGCACTTGCCTGGGGACCCGGCTTCCAGGGCGGCCATCCAGCCGCCTCACGTGACCCCCGCGTGTCTCGGCGAGGACGCGAGCCCCACGGTACCCCGGCTGGTCTGGGTGCGCTCTCGCGCCCTCTTGCGCCTGGAGTGCGGCATGGCCGAGGCTTCCTCTTCCTCCGGTGACTTGGGAGAAGGGGACTTCTTCCAGGAGGGGCAGTCCCCACTCAGGAGGCAGCCTGCGAGGCTGCGGGCCTTCCCCGCCGTGAGGCGGACTCTGCCCGCGACTACTCGATGGACCTTCACTCGAGCAGATGCCTGAAATTAAATGCAGGTGTGACTTCGGAGCAGCGGAGCTGTGGTTGTGCGGGAGCGAGCAAATTACCTGCCCGTAGATCTGCATCTGTTTTGGCTTGGAAAGTTGCTATAGTAACCTACAATGTAAATTTGAAGACGGAGGACTTCACCAAACTTCCGTCAGCAAGACCTGAACGACAGGATTTGGGGATAGGAGAAGCAGTAGGAAGCTGTGACTTGGGGCTTGCCCGGGAGTGTGGAGCGGTGCTCGGACAAGGGTGGGGGCGCCTTGACAGCCTCGGCCTCCTCGGAGTAACGGGAGTCACACCACAGTCGGCGACGCGACCAGGTCACTGTCCAGGTTCCGAGGCTTCAGCTTGCCAAACTTAAGCATTTTCGCTGCAGAAAGGACCGGGTACCTCGCGTACCTGGTAGGAGTGTGTAGACATGAAGTGTCTTGTTAACGGTGAGGTGTGTGCTTTTTTAACCTTCTTTATTTATCCTCGCCAGAGGCTGTGTTTACTGACTTCAGAGAGAGAAGAAGTGGAGAGAGAAAGGAGCATGGATGTGAGAGCAGAGCGTGTTGGCCCGCCACCCTCTGGCCGGGATCCAGCCCGCACCGCACTGGTGCAACGAGGACGCTTCGAGCAGCTGGACCACCCACCTGGTCAGGGCAGCAGTGGTGTTTTTACTCTGAGAGGCGTCTGCGCGCAGAGAGGGGACCGCTTGTGGGGACCGGGGCTGAGGCGAAGTGACGCTGCCAGACAACACTCTCCCTTACTGCCTGGCCGTCTGCAGACACCTGCCACTTCTGGAGCGCTCAGTGGGTGGCGCTGCTGAACCACAGTCAACATCGGAGTGGCCCTTTGACAACCGACCTTTCTGGGCAAGTGGAGCCGCATGACTGCGTGCGGGGAAGAAGACCACCTCGGAAAGTGGGAAGGCAGAGCTGCTGTCACACGGCCTTCTGCCAGCTCCTCGTAATTCCACCTCTCCACCCCGGCTTCATGCAGGGGCCGGACGCTCCGTGGTTTGGATGAGTCATCGTCGGATGCAGAGGGGCTCTGGCCTTTTGTGAACAGGTTGAAGCATGACTCATTCGCCGTGCATACCAGCGGTGTGACTTGTGCCAAGGAGCAAGAGCCCGAATGAACCTATTCATTCCTATGGCAAACTAGTTACATGCTCTTAAATGCGCTTTAATCCGAGCTTTATCCCACCTGACTGTTTCTGGCATGGGGGAGCAGCATGCCTGCTGGGTTTGAACGTCCTAAGAGCCTTCTTTAAAGGTCCAGAGAGCCGGAAGTGAAGACCCAGAGAGGAGCATGCTCCCTGTAGAGAGCTTCTAAGTGCTCGCCTGCCCCTCCAATATTTAGTTTTAAATAGAGTTTGTGTTCAGTTTAGCCGAGTGGGGAGGAAAAGCCGGAGTGATGATGATGATGGTGATAATGATGATAAGTTGCCGTTAAAATTTAGTTAAAACAATACTATTGTGTACCTCTCCAGCCCTTTACAACTTAACTTTAAATGTCGTATTTCGTTGTGTCTATGCGGTAAGTTGTAATTTCCTTTCCTACTAAATTTTTCATCGAAGACTTAACGTTATTTAAAATTTCCAAATCCCTAACTCCACGTGGATTAATATCACATTATTTGTGCCTGGTTGGTCCTTAGGGGACTCGGGTTTCCTGGTAGCAGCCACCCCACATTGCAGACCTAATGTCTACACAGCAGGCCTTACAAAGATGTCAAATATGTCATGTGAAAGAAAAGTCATCAATATCTTTGGGAAAAAATGCTCATTTTATCATCTTTTTTAAAAAGGGGTTTCAAATCTGAGAGCTTTTCTTTAGCCCAAAATGGTTTTTATACATGGGTACCCAACCATTTATAATGCAAGCATTTAAGCCTAAAAACACCCTCCATGGATAACGACACACTTGTGCTAAGTTAATAAGGTGTTTTCTGTCTCGGAGAACCTGTTCTAGTTTGACTTTTTAAAATTGCAGTTCAGATTCACAGACAACCAATGAGAAATAATCTCAAATGGCAGATTAGACCCCCCCAAACCCCGCCCCGGTCAATGAAGATCTTCATTGCTGAAGATTTTTAAAACATGCTGTATATCTCATGTTCTATATTTGCCCTATAAAATTATTTTATAAAAACTTGTATCCTATGTCCTAGTCATAAGTTGTACTTTTTTTCTTTATGCTTATCTCAGCCTATAAAGTTGTCTCAAACAGAGGGACTAAGCACATGTGTTCCCTTACTGGGTCCATAACAAAGCTAGGCTTTACACAGGAGAAAAATAGTTTGGGTTATTACAATTCAAAAAAAAAAAAGCAAAAGAATAAAAATACTCTGGCCAAATGCGTAAGTAAAATGATCAGCCAGTCATTCTGTAGTTGGACAGAGCATGAGACAAGCTCCTCACCTGGGGTGCAAATTTTAAGGAGGCACTCACTGTTGGGGTCATGTGCATGCAGTGTCAGCAGCTGAGAGTGAGTGCCTCCTTAAACTCTACACTCTGGATGTCTTACCTGCTTCACCTTAGTCCTGGCTCTCTTCTGGAAGAAAAATATATTAAGGAAGGCCAATAAAACACCTATAAATAAAAATTATTTCCAAAATATTCCCTAGCCAGCAAGTACTTTTTTAGTATTTCATCTGTTGACGTGCTGCCTGCTCATAATGGCAATCCAGAAAAGTCCCACTTTTCCAGAGAAGGAAGGTGCCCTCATAACCACATTGACTTGGTTGAAGTGGATAGAATGGCTGTGAGTCCCAATTTAAAGCGGCACATTCCGTCAGACCACTCATCCCAGCCTGTGGTTAAGAAAATGCTGTAGCTTGAATGCGCATTGAGTTTGCATTCCAGCTTCCCTCTACTAACAGGGAAGTGCATCAAGTTAACTTGTGAGGATCCAAGCCACTGTTGCCCAACAGGAGACTGGCACAGAAAGGCTCAATGAGGCCCGCAACTCACATGCCCTTGTCATGGCTGGAACAACAGCCCACAGCTCAATTCTGTCTTCAGCTTTTCCACTGTGATCATGCTGCCCCTCTCCTTGGACCGTGAACCACCTAAGATTCTTTTAAAAGACAGTGGTAGTAACAACAACAAAAACCTGCATCCAGCTGGTTTAAGCAAAGAGAGAATTTGTTGGCTGACCCCACAAAATATTCCAGGAGTATTCTACCTTTAGGTACAGCGGGATTTAGGGCCCTAAACAATGGCCTCGTGACTGGGTTCTCTCCAGCTGTTCGGCTTGGTTCTCCTGCTCTGCAGATTAACAAAATGATTACCAGCTCAAGTCCTAACTTCAGCTGAGAAAGACCTTGCCTTTTCTTCCAGTGGGTGTTCCACGGTTGCAGATGGCATTTGATTGGCTCCGACTGGATCATGTGCCATCTTGGCAATCCTCACCATGATCAGAAGGAGGTGCTGTTCTTACTAGCCAGGCCTGGGTCCCATGTCCCCTACCCCACACTCCCACCCCTCAGTATAGAGCCTACAGCATCTGAAAGACTGGGGGCCCGAGAGTGGACGTTAGGCTACTTTCGTCAGAAGAAAGGGAAGTGGATGGTGCCTGTCTGAACAATGTATGCTGTCTGTAGGCCTGAAGGGCAAGTCTTTCTTTTACGCCGCTCTCTTAGTAAATTCAACTCTATTCTCTACTGCAAACTATAGCTCAAGTGTCTGTGTTCAATAACCTTTCTCTCTTGTGTAGCTCATTTAAAATTTTAGAAGATAAATAGTGAAAAAAATAATCCAATGGGGATTGCCCTCCTGGTTTTCAGGCTTGTTTGAAACCCGTGACCCCTTTTTTCCCTCTTATTTCTCCCTTTTGGGATGGAGCATCTATCCTGCGTCTGTGTCCTCACTGTTTTTGGAAGCCCATAACTTGCTGCCTGGTTTCACAGGTCCATAGACATAGAATAATTTTGCCCCAGGATGATTCACACAATACATCTCAACTGTAACCGACTTAAGTGATTAAGATCGTAAGATTTGGGACTTTGAGTCAAGGATATTCAGATGAGGGTTTTGGACTTAGTGTCGGTACTGTAATTGTTAAGACCTTTTGGGATGTTGGGATGGGACGAATGTATTCTGCACACGGGAAGGACATGAATTTGAAGGGACCAGAGAGAAGACTGTTATGGGTTGAATCATGTCTCCCAAAAAGATACAATGAAGTGCTAACCTTTGGTATCTGTAAATATGACCTTATCTGGAAATAGGGTCTTTCAGATGTAATCAGATTAAGATGACATCATACTGGATTAGAGTGGGCCCCAATCCAATATAGTTAGTGTCTTTAAGAAGAGAGAGCCCTGGCTGGTGTGGCTCAGTGAACTGGGTGTCATCCTGCAAACTGAAAGGTCACCGGTTCAATTCTCAATCAGGGCACGTGCCTGGGTTGCAGGCTGGGTCCCGGTGGGGGGTGCACGAGAGGCAACCACACATTGATGTTTCTCTCCCTCTCTTTCCCCTTCCCTTCCCCTCTCTTTAAAAACAAACAAATAAAATTCTTTTTTTCAAAAGAAGTGGGAGATATGTGTACAGACATAGAGTGAAGATGGCCATGTGAAGTCAGAGATAAAGCTTGGAATGATGCTGCCACAAGCCAAGGAATGTCTGGCATTGCTAGAAACCGGAAGCAGCAAGGAAGGATTTTCACCCAGAGGCTTTGTAAGGAACCTGGCCCTGCCAACACCTTGCTTTTGTCCTTCTGGCCTCCAGCACTGTGAGAATAAATATCTGTTGCTTAAAGCCACCCAGAATGTGGTACTTTGTTATGGCAGCCCTAGGAATGTAATACTAATTCAAGTCTGACAAAATGGTTTGCTAAACAACTATTTGTTGAATTGAATGGCCATTAAAACCTAATTTAGAATATGAGTGAAGTGTTCTGCCCGTTTTGGGGATGTCTCATTTTCACCATCATAAAACTTTTATTAGTAACTAAATGAAGAAAACACTTTCCTTTTCTTTCTCCCTAATGTCCTCAGAAACACAGATGAGAGGTAAATCACAATATAGCTCCTCTGAGCACTAAAGTGGGATTGAAACACTTTCCACAAGGCGCACACATGCAGAAGGTTTTTCAGGTAATGGAAATAATCAAAAATATAAGATGAATTATAATGAATAATGTAAGTCTTTAAAATTTACTCTAAGAAAGATCGTAAGTTACATAGAATTGGTTTTAGGAATAACTTTTCTATTTTTACCTTTTCACTAATTATTACAATGATGAGAGTAAATAATACAGAAGAACCATCCCATCGCGTCTTCACCGAGCTGATTCTGATGGATGACAAAGCAGGTTTATAGACACGTCCCCCTCACGAGCTGCTGAACAAAAGGAAGCCCGTGAAAGTTGTGTCATCGTCTTCATCTGCATACAGGCCATTAAACCGCTCCCCTCCTGTCACCTGCACCCACACCTCGTCCCCAAGCTTCAGCTGCAGCACGATGCCGCCGGAGGCCTGATCCTCGGAGCTAATGTAGCCGTCCTTGGTGTGCAGTACTTTCACCCCATTTTTGACTAAAGATACCTGGACATTCCTGGAGAAAACGGTGATATGGTAGGTGAAGTAATAGACCCCAGCAATGTGGCAGATGAACTTCCCTGTAGCGATATCATAATGGTTGAACTCATTATACAGGATCCTGTCAAATTTAATGGGTACGTCTGAAGAGGGAAACTTGCTCAGCACAGTGAGCCCTACAGTGAAAGCGCTTTTTGGCAAGACTGGAATCTCACCAGTTTTCCCTTTTTCTCCTCGATCCCCTTTCCAGCCTCTCAATCCCCGGACTCCTGGCTCACCCTGAGGTCCCAGGGGCCCAGCATCTCCCTTGGGACCAGGCTTTCCAATGGGGCCTACAGGGCCAGGTAAACCAGTTGGGCCCAACGGTCCAGTGTTGCCCTTCAGCCCTTCTGGACCAATGGGACCCACATCACCTTTTCCCCCCTTTTGCCCTTGAAGACCAGTCTCTCCTCTGAGGCCTTTCTCCCCCATGGGGCCAACAAGTCCCTTGGGCCCATGTTTCCCTGGGGGTCCTCTGGAGCCTGGATCTCCTTTGATGCCTTTTGCTTCAACTTTTCCATCTGCTCCTAGGTAGGGGAAGAGAGAACAAAGGAAGCAATGATTTGTGAAACACTACCTTGGAAAAAAACTTTGGTTTTTCTACCATTGAGTATACAAGTATGCTGAAACAGTGTACGGTTTCAGCATACGCTCAGGGTTTGAGAACCCGTTCGCTCCTAAATTGTGCATCTGCACCTGCACTCACACAAAACACTACTAAGCCAGTGTCAGATCTCACACTGGAAAGTACACCGCTCTCTCAATGTTCAATGATCTCTGAACTTTTATCAGCCTCCTACACCCCATGCAAGGGGTGCCCTACTTCTACAGCCTTTAATGTCTCAGAACTTTGGTGTCATTGACCTCAGACACCAGTTTGCCATCCATAGTCCTGCAGGTGGTGGTCTTTTGGATGAATTGTATTGGCTGTTGTCCAGGCGTCACCAAGATTGAAGTCTTCCCTTTCTTTCATCAGGCAGTGGTAAGTGGCAATCTCAGCCTCCAGCTTGACCTTGATATTCAGCAGGGCCTCGTACTCCTGGTCTTGGTGCTGCCCCTCTGCACAGGTCTGGGCCAGCTTTGACTCCAGATGCAGCCAGATCCCGTTGAGCTGTTCTATCTGCATGTCATAGCACATCTCCACTTCCCTCAGGCTATTCTCCAAACTGACCTTCAGATTCCTCATCAAGTTCAGGTTGATGTCCAAGGACTCAACTGCATGTCTCAGCTCTGTGAGTGTCATCTCAGCAGCTCCCATCTCAGTGGTCTGTGAAGTGACCACTGTGGTGCTCTCCTCAGTCTGCTGGGACCAGTACTTGTCTAGGTCCTCTGTGTTCTTCTGAGCCAGCTCGTCAGAGTGGACCTGGATGTCCATCATGATCTTGTTGATGTCCTGACATTTGGGGGCATCCAACTCCATGGTCAACCCAGAGTTGTCAGTCTGGGCTTGTGGACCATTTCCTTTCTCCTTGTGGTTCTTCCTCTCGAAAAGCAGCTCTTCCTTGAGAGCCTCAGTCTCTGTCCCCAGTAATATTGATGTCATCAGTGACCTTTCAGAGCCCATTTATGTCATTTCCCATAGACTGGTGCATGGTCATCTCTGAATCATACTTGACTTTGAAGTCATGCGCAGCAAAATGGGCATTGTCAAACTGCAGAACGATGCAGTGTTGTCCACAGAACTTGCAAAGATCAGAGCCCTCAGGCCTTCAGTGGTCTTGAAATAATGCCCCCAGTCTCTGACCTGGGCTCCCTTTCTCCCCAGGTGTTCCCAAATTTTACTCTCCAGTCTCTGATTATCAACCTCCAGGCTCCTCACCCTCTCCAGGTTGGAGGCTAGGTGGTCATCCAGGCATTGCATAGTCTCCTTCATTCTCTAGGTGCTGCCCATGACTGCCAGATGCCTGGCCATCCCTGCAGCCAGGCCCTCAGATCCCCAGCCACCCTGCACACCAGTGGAGTGGGACACAGAGATCTGGGAGCCTGAGCTCCCCAGGCCTGAAAGATGCTGGCTATGCTCCTGGCTGGCCAGACCCAGTGGCTGGGCAATGGCACAGAGCCCAGGGTCCTGTAGTTTGTGGAGTGGGTGCTGAAGCACATACTGTTCAGGAAGGAAGGCAAGAGGCCGAGACTCAGGTTCATGCTGCAGTGAGTCTGAAAGCACAACTCCTTACCATCTAAGTCTACTATATACTTGACCACTAAACAACGCTGCCTTGAGGAAACATATCTTTGGAGTAGACAAGAATAGCAAGGGACAGATCATCGTATTTTGCCATGTATAATGTGCACCCACGTTTTTGTATGCATTATACATGGGATTATTATAACTGTGGTATCTAATCATTATACCCATATGTAATCATTACACATATCATTATATGCACATGTATAATATGCATCCTTATTTTTCCCTAAAAAATGTGGGCAAAAAGTATACATGATATATGGCAAAAACAGGTAACTCAGGGGACTTTCAGTGAACTGACACTCAGTTATGTGACCTCTCCCAAAAAGATCCTCATGGGAGTGGACAGTAACTAAAGTCTTCAGTGTGGCATTCTCTACTGTCCAGCCTGGCCCATCCATCATGCCGACCGTCTCACCCCATTTGTTATTCTGCACAGTAGCCTGGTGCTTCCTCGTTCCCTTCAGCTTGATTGGACAGTCGTGGTTATGAGCATGGACTCCAGAGCTAAATGCCAGAATTCAATCCTCCCTCCACCACTTACACACGGTGGGATGTGGGGCAAGCTGACTAGCCGCCTATACCGCTTTTTTCTCCTCTTCCTCCATGATATTGGGACAATAATACTACCTCATTTATAGACTGTTATATTAAGTGAAGCAATACATGAAAAGCAGTTAGGACAACTTAGCACAAAGTGGATGTTGCATGTTTGCCATTTATGACCACTGTCCATCCCCATCAGTCACAGCTGCCAAGAGTCCTTCCTTCTCTTCATGCCCAGTTCAGATGCCACCCTCTCCATGTCGTGCTGACAGACACACAGTGAAAATTCAGTATCATTCCTCAAAGTCATACACTGACTGAGGTTCAGCAAATGATACCCCATGAACAAAATCTAGCCTCCTGTCTGGTTTTGTGTGGCCCACAAGCTAAGAATTGTTTACATTTTTAAATAGTCACAAATAATATTCTGCAGTACATGAAAATTATATAAAATTCGGATTTTGGTTTTCATGGAGTTTTTTCTACAACACTTCCCCATTTATTTACATACAGTCTATGGCAGAATTTTGCTACAATGACAGAGCTGAATCAAGTGACAGAGACCATATGGCTTGCAAAGCTGAAAATTCTTTCTCTCTGGCCCTTTACAGAAAAAATTTGCTCACCTCTGCACTGAATTAGGAGCTTCTGGAGAGCAAGAACTGTGTTCCCTTTCTTGTTGGATCATCCCCACAGCCTAGTAAAGTACTTGCCCTTGGTAAGAACTTAGTAGTTATTGCTAAATCATTGACAGTTCAGAATTAGTGCATGGTAAAATGGAACACAATTTCTCACCTTGTTCTCCTTTTTCTCCATTCATCCCATCCTTCCCTGGATCACCAGGATGTCCTGGTTCTCCTAGGTAGTAAAGAAAAAAACAGACAAAAGTTGAAGTCAATTTTCACAGGCATTGGTCTCAATCAGTGATGTAGCCTGGAGAGTCCAGGGAGTGACCCCCAGACCTGACACACACACCCCTACAGATGTGCCGGCGGAGGGAGGCAGATGTGAGCAAGCAGCCAGAGTGCTGCGCTGTGTAAAAGAGGTGAGTTATAAAATGAATCTGATGAACTTCCCAAGCACTCAGCGCCAAGAAGGCAGGGCGAGAAGGGAGCATGTGTGCAGATAATTACAACTGTGTTTTCTCATGTGAGGAGAGCTCAGGACACACTAACACATCGGAGGCACTGGGTGGCTTTCTCACTTCTGCTCTTTTTCTTTGTTTCTTTCTGTGTTTGATATTTTATTTTTCAATTAGTTTACATTTAACGTTATTTTGTATTAGTTTCAGGTGTACAGCATGGTGGTTTGATAATCATGTGCTTTACAAAGTGTTTCCCCAATATTTCCAGTACCCACCCAGCAGCGCATGTGGTTATTACAATATGACTGACTATATTCCTTCTGCTGTACTTTATATCCTCATGAATATTTTGTAATTACCAATTTGTACTTCTCAGTCCCTTCACTTTTTCACCCAGCCTCGCAAACCCAGCTGCTCTGGCGATCATCCTCAGTCTGTTTTCTTTGTCAGTGAGTCTGTTTCCGTTTTGTTTGCTCATTTAGTTTGTTCTTTAGCTTCCACATGTAAGTGAAATCATATGGTATGTGTCTTTCTCTGACTGGTTCACTTCACTTAGCATAATACCTTCTAGATTCATCTATCCCAAATAGTAAGATTTTATTCTTTTCTATGACCCAGTGTTGCAGTCCCGTCCGGCGGGACTGCGTGTCATTGTGGAATGCTTGCCCTATGTCTCCGGACAAGTGACAAACAAATTCACGCGGACTAGAGAAATCCGGTGGAGAAAAAGGGATGCGTGACCAATCTCTAAATGATAAATAGAGGAGCCCAGACCCTTCCCCTGGACAGGTTTTTATTGACACTCTAGGTACATTACATCCAGGATGGTTCTCATTAACTATGCACAGGTTCTCTTTGGGTGGATACCTTTTACACACAACAAAGGAAAGAATGTTGCCAGTTACTTCAAAGAGAAAGGTCATTTACAAATGTAAAGGAGAGAAGGCTGGGCTGTTTACATTCGTGCTTGGGAAGTCTAGCACAAGTCACAGTAAACTTCTGCTGTCTCCATCCCAGGTGAGGGAGTTTTGCAAGAGCAACTTTAAAAGCAGCCTAGGAACAATACAGGCCTGATTCCCCACAGGAGACCTATCCGTGGATGTTCTCTGCACACGATGTGCATCTGTCTGCTTTCAGAACCAGAGCTGAGCCACAGGTCACATCGCACATGGATAGGTTCCCTATAACCCAGTAATATTCCATTGTATATATCAGAACTTTTTTTATCTGGCAGTCTATTGACTGGCACTTGGGTTACTTCATGCCTTGGCTATCGTAAACCATGCTGCAATGAACACAGGAGTACACATATTCCTTCAAATCAGTGTTCTGGATTTCTTCAGATATACATCTAGAAATGGAATTGCTGGGTCATAAGGCAGCTCCATTTTTAATTTTTTAAATCCTCGCCTAAGGACATGCTTATTGATTTTAGAGAAAGAGAGAGAGAGGGAGAGAGGGAGAGAGAGAGAGAGAGAGAGAGAAACATCAATACAGGAAAGAAATATTGATCTGTTGCCTCTTATACATGCCCCAACCTAGGACTGAACCTGCAACCTATGCATGTGCCCTGACCAGGAATTGAACCCATGATGTTTCGGTTTACAGGACAACACTCTAACCAACTGAGCCATACTGGCCAGGGTTCCATTTTTAATTTTTGAGGACTCTCTATACTGCATTCTTACCAACAGTGCATGAGAACTCCCTTTTCTTCACAACTTCACCAGCACTTACTATTTGTGGATTTATTGATGATAGCCAATCTCTTGGTCTCTCTCTTCTCCTTCTGTCACCCCTATGATACAAATGTTGTTATGCTTCATGTTGTCATACAGGACCCTTAAAGTATTCTCATTTTTAAAAATTATTTTTTCTTCTTGCTGCTCTGATTGGATGTTTCTGTTACCTTGTTTTCCAAATTGCTCACTGGATCTTCTGCTTAATCTAATCTGCTGTTGGTATAGTATATTTTTCATTTCAAATATTGCATTCTTCATTTTTAAACTAGTGTTGTTATAGTTTTCATTTCTCTTTTTATGTTTACTATCTATCCAAATTCTCACTGAGCTCATCCATTCTTCTGCTAAGTTTCTCGAGCATCATTATAACCATTGTTTTGAATGCTGTATCTGGTTGATTGCTTGTCTCCATTTCACTTAGTTCTTTTTATGAGTATTTCTCCTGTTCTTTCATTTGGGGTATGTTTCTTTGTCTCCCCATTTAAGTTGCCTCTATGTAATTGTTTCTGTGCCCCCCATCCTGGACGAGGAGTATTTCTCCTTGTTGACCCCCTTTGGTTCTATTCTCAGGGATCTGAGAGACTTCCATGGATGAGACTGAGACCCCTCAGAGTCCAGTGGCTCCTCCAGGCCCCCAGAATAAAGTGCTGCCCCAGCCTGATCCAGCCTTCTTTGAAGCACTGAGCCCACAGTACCTGAGGGGCTCAGGTTAGGACGACTTTTTCTGGATGTTAACACATCCACAGTGGAGAAGAAGCCTGTGCTGGCCCCACCAGCACCTCTTCACAACCTCTTCTATGCTCCAGGGTCCCAGGACTGAAATGGACTAGACCACGTATGGAAGTCATTCTGGGAGCCCAAGATGTTGATGGGGGCAGGCTGCTCCCTCCACATCTTAGCCTCAGTGGGCCCGATCCCTGGATGCCATTCTGGGTGTGTGTGTGTGTGTGTGTCTGTGTCTGTGTGTGTGTGTGTGTGTGTGTGTTGGTGAGGGTTTTAAGTAGTAACTATGGTTTTCTTTCCTCCCATTTCAGGGTTCCACAAACTCTTGCAGTATGTGTGTGTCAGGTTACCGCAGCTTTCTGTGAAGGTGGGACTTTCTGAATCAATTTATCTGTTCCAAATGCTTTAATGAGACTCTGGGAGTTTCTGGGCATCTGATGTCCCACTCCCACATTTCCTTTGCCTTCCCTTCCAGTTCCTACTCCGCTTGTGACCAGTGGGGCCTCGTGGAAGATAAGTTGGGCTTGTCAAAGGATGATGGGAATGTGCTGCCTGGTTGCTATGGAAACCTAAGTTCTGCCTTTTGTACCTCTAAGGAGTAGGAGGGGCTGGCCTCCTTCCCAAATGTTGAACCCCACCTCCTTGGCAGGAAGTGAGTCCCATCAGCTTTTGGATTCATAACCAGGCTGGACCACATGCAATATAGAATAAAAACTATAGAAAGGTAGACTTTGTGGTGGTTCTTTTGGGAAGGGTGGGGGGGTGAGATGATTGCTTGTAATTATTATTTTTAATATCATATTTTGGAAGAGCACCCTGACCAATATGGCTCGGTTGGCTGGGCATTGTCCCTCAAAGTGGAAGGCTGCAGTTTCGATTCCCGGTCAACGCGTGTGCCTGGGTTGTGCGTTTGGTCCTTGATTGGGGCACGTACGAGAGGGAACCAGTCAATGTTTCTCTCTCCCGCTAATGTTCCTCTCCCTCTATTTCCTTCTCTCTAAAAATTAATAAATAAAGTGTTTAAAAATATTTTGGAATAACAGAAAGAAGAAGAAGAGGAAGAAAGAGCAGATGAAGAAGAAGAAGAAGGAGGAGGAGGAGAAGGAGGAGGAGAAATGATCACCAAAAGAAGCTGCCTAAATGGCAGAGCAAAGCAGACAGCGGCATGGGGAATGCCCACTGCTTTTGGAGTCTGGCAGGGCACACAGGGCCCAAGCTGTGTGGGCTGGGTGGGTGCCTCCAGAGGAGCTAGGCTTGAGATGTTTTGTAAGGGCTAGCCTCCCCAAAACTGCTGCCAAGCAAAGGGACCCCAACAACAAGAGAGTATGTGAAGAAACTGGGGGAGTTTCAGATGCAGTGAGGCAATGAGTGGTCCACAAAGAACCCCAAAAAATCTCACAGGAGAAAAGCCAGCATTGAGTCCTGTCTTCCTCGGAGGGCACCAATGCCAGATTTCAATAGCATCGAATATGTAATATCTTCTTGCACCTCTTCTTCCCTTCTTAGCCCTGTCTATGGAGTCAAAGCGGTCTTTGCAGTGAGGAAGGAGAGTGGGAGGGAAAGGTGGGAGAATCGTGAAGACAGGGAGGTAGCCTGAGTGGGCAGACACACACACACACACACACACACACACACACACACACACACACACACACACACCATGGTACCAGTGGGAGAGTGGAAGACAGGATTTCGTTAAAGTTGAGGTGTTGCCATGAACTTGCACTGGGCTATTTTACAACCCAGAAATGAGACAGGTTTAATGCCTAAAAGTGGCGTAGACTTCCTGGAGAGGCGATCCAGTAGGAAAGCCCACCGAGCAGGTTTGCAGGGGGATAGTCGAAGAGAAGAGACCTTGCTTCCCAGCGCCTGTCTGCTTCATGCAGCCCACCTGATAATGCCCAAGACCACCCAATGCCATGAGTAGGGAAGGAGAAACAGCTGATGTTCACTCATGTGCACAGCAGGCTTCCTGTGCTAGCTATTTGTTGTAATACTTGTTTTTCCAAACCTACCAAAGGCTTTTTTAAAATCCATATTGCAACAGCATTTACTGGCAAATAATTAATTTTATGCATCTTGACACTGCTTTCTGAGTATTATTTCAATCATTTTAATATAGACATGGAATATATAATCTTCTGATGTGATTACTAAGTATCAGAAGAGTCTTCTAAACATTTATCATTAAGTTTGGAGGTTTTTCTGGTGCAGCACTGAATGAATGGCTGAGAAAAAATGGCAGCGGCATGTTCACATGGCACGCAGAGCTCCGAATGTCGTACTCACTGAGGTCCTTCCCATCCAAACTGGTATCTCGTGGTGCAGTTCCAGTTAGGATGAGGCTCACTTTAATGAATGTACATGTAAACTCACGCGCCCTAGGTCTCGGCAGACTTCCTTGTCAGATCTGACTAGTGCGTTGTTGCTTTTCCTGGGTAATGTGCCGTTGCGGAGTTCACACCGAGACTAGAAACAATAGCTCTGCTACTTGCATGTGAGTCGATCTTCACTTTCTTGGCAGGAGCAGTTTAGGCACCCATCTGTTTGTGATGGTTTGATAGTATGATGTGAAAATCCCCTGGCTGGGCACACGCAACTGCACACATCGCCTCACACTGAAGGCAGTGGATGATGGTGTGAGGGCTCCCTGCCCACCTGTTTGCACTGTGGGGATCCCGCTCTTCCCACAGGACAATTTTAGTCCTTGAATGACACTTGTCTCTCTGCAGATGGACCCAGGGAGGCCACCCATACCAATTCACATGCAGGCATCCCTCAGAGATTTTGCCGGTTCAGTTCCAGACCACTGTGACAGAGCGAGAATCACAATAAAGCAAGGCATTATTTTACTGGTGGAGGGTCTTTCCTTCAAGTGGTCAAAAGCACATCTGTGAAGCACAATAAAATGAAATATGCCTGTATTAAATATTTTAAAAGCTCATTTTTTTCTTAACCTAAATTTATCTTTGAAAATGTCAATTGAATTTTTGATGTTTTCTTCCTGAATCCAGAGGGATCATTCTGGTATAATGGTCAAACCAGGGCTCAAGAACTGCATTAGAAAACCAAGCCTGCCCTGGCTGGTGTGGCTCTGTGGATTGAGCGCCGGCCTGAGAACCAAAGGGTCACCGGTTTGATTCCCAGTCAGGACACATGCCTGGGTTGCAGGCCAGGTTCCCAGTAGGTGGTGTGTGAGAGGCAACCACACATTGATGTTTCTCCCCCTCCCGCTCCCTTCCTTCCCCTCTCTAAAAACAAATAAATAAAATCTAAAAACAAAAACATAAAACCAAGCCTGATAAAATTCACCTGTGAAGACAACCAGTCCAGGGCTTCTTTTGTTGTTGTTGGGATTTTTTTGATTACTGCTTCAATTTCACTAGGTGTGATCTGTCTATTCAGATTCTCTGATGCTTCCTGATTTAGTTTTGAAAGATTGTATGTTCCTAGGAATTTATCCATTTCATCCAGATTGTCCAGTTTGTTGGCATGTTCACAATATTTGCTTACAATCCTTTGTATTTCTTTGGTGTCAGTTGTTACCTCTCTTCTTTCATTTCTGATTTTATTTATTTGGGTCCTCTCTCTTTTTTTCTTGATGTGTCTGGTTAAAGGTTTGACAATCTTGTTTATCTTTTCAAAGAACCAGCTCTTGGGTTCATTGATCTTTTGTATCATTTTTTAGACTCTATTTCATTTATTTCTGCTCTGATCTTAATTATTTCCTTCCATCTACTCACTTTGGGCTGTGTTGTTCTTTTTCAAGTTCCTTTTACATAGCTAGTAGCAATATTTTATCAGATCTATCTTCCCAGGCAAGGGAAACAAAAGAAAAAATAAACAAGTGGAACTACATCAAACTAAAAAGTTTTTACATAGCAAAGGAAAACATCAACAAAATAAAAAGACAACCCACAGAATAAGAGATATTCCCCAATACATCTGATAAGCAGTTAATATCCAACATTTATAAAGAACTTACAAAACTCAACACCAAAAACAAACAAACAAACAACCCAATTAAAAATTTTAGCAAAGGACCTGAGTAGACACTTCTCCAAAGAGGACATACGGATGGATGACCAGTAGACATGTGAAAAGATGTTCAATGTCACTAATTATCAGAGAAATGCAAATTAAAACCACAATGAGATACCATCTCACGCCTGTCAGAATGTCTGTCATCAATAAATGAACAAACAACAAGTGCTGGAGCGGATGTGGAGAAAGGGGAACCCTCGTGCACGGTTGGTGGGACTACAGACTGGCACAGCCACTGCAGAAAGCAGTGTGGAGATGCCCCAGAAAAATTAAAAATGGATCTGCCTTTTGACCCAGCAATCCTACTTCTGGGAATATATTCAAAGGAACCCAAAACACTAATTCAAAAGAACATAAACACCCCTATGTTCATTGCAGCATTATTTACAATTGTCAAGATATGGAAGCAGCCCAAGTGTCCATCAGTAGAGGAGTGGATAAAACAACTATGGGACATTTATACAATGGAATACTATTCGGCCATAAAAAAAAAAGAAGAACATTTTACTCTTTGTGACAACATGGAGGGACCTGGAGAACATTATGCTAAGTGAAATAAGCCAGTCAGAGAAAAACAAATGCCTTATGATCTCACTCATATGTGGAATCTAACGAACAGAATGAACTAACAAGCAAAATAGAGACAGACTCATAGATGGAGAGCAGATGACAGCTAAGGGGGACGCAAGGGTAGGGGGTAGAGGGATCAAGCAAAAAGGAAAAAGGACTCCTGGACGTGGACAACAGTGTGGTGATTGCTAGGGCAGGTGTAGGGGTTATTAAGGGACTAAATGGTAAAGGAAAAAAATGCAGTAAAAATATTTTTTAAAAGAACAACCCAAGCCTATCAATTGGTGTTATGAAAACCACTCCTGCCCTGACCTGTGTGGCTTAGCTATTGGGAATCATTCTGCAAAGCTAAAGGCCACTGATTTGATTCCCTGGTCAGTGCACATGCCGGGGTTGCAGGTTCTGTCCCTGACTGAGGTGTGTACAAAAAGCAACCAATCAATGTTTCTTTCTCACATTGATGTTTCTCTTCCTTTCTTTCTCCCTCCCTTCCCCTCTCTCTAAAAATAAATAAATAAAATCTTTAAAAGAAAAATAAAAAAGAAAACCACTTCCACATCCTGGCTTTTGCAAATCTCCTCTCCTGGGTCTGGATCCTGTCCCCAAATCCCCCAGACCTGTGGCAGGTTCCAACACATGGCATAGATCCCTGAGTAACAGCTGTAGGTCCATTTTTGTATTCTCTGTCACTGTGTGTCATCTGCTTTACAGCATGGCGGGGCGCTGACCCTTCACCTGCACTGCAGCTGGGTGCTCTCAGACACATACCTAGCCATTGGGTCTTTCTAAAAGCCCCATATGCCAAAGATCCATCATACCTGTCACCTGAGGCAGGAAGGTCTATGCCATCAAATACTCCTGAAAATGGTCCTGTAGCGGCAGAGATGATGGCTAACAACAGGCTTCCCCACAAGATGAGAAAGTCCATGAGGACGGAGCTCCTGTCGGTCCTGCCCTGTGCTGTACCCCAGCATTTAGCCCAGAATCTGGCATGGAGCAGGCCTTCAACAGTGTTTGCTGAGCAGTGGGTGAATGAGTGAGTAGGTGATGACCAGACAGGTGATGAGGTGATGAACAAATGAGGAAAAAGGGATGGAGGAATAAATGGAACAGTAGCTAAAGGCCACCAAGTGGTAAGTACCTGCATCTCCTTTGTCACCCTTTGCTCCATCTCGTCCATCTCTTCCAGGCAAACCATTGTGACCGGGATTCCCAGGGACCCCGGGGTGCCCTTGCCGGCACGCATCCTGTGAGTTCACGTTCTCTATGCCAACTCCAGTGGCAAGCAGGAGCCACCAGATCCTCATGGTTCAGGTGACAAAGCTGAAGAAAGAGGGAAACACAGGCCAAAAGGAGAAACCTTTGTCTCTGGGACTATGGATACAGCCTCTGTCCTTGCCATGGGAAATGGACCCAGCCGCGGTGACACCTGGCCAGAATGGTCAGGGTAGAAGCTGGTAGCAGACCAAGCTGCTTACAATCAGAAGGACATCGTCCTTGGAAAGGACACATGTGATTGGGACCACTTTTAATGGTGAGCGATCAGGAGGAACCAAGCTCCAAGCCAGGGCACTTCCATTCACCGTTTCACTTTGGGCAAACCTGTCTTCAGAGCCGCAGAACACACTAATGCTTACTTACCTCCCAGCGCTGCCGTAAACACCAAATTTGGTCGCCATGTGCATGACACCACGTTCATTATAAACAGGAAAGCAAATACAGAATTAGCGTTCGATCCAGCAATCCTGCTTCTCAGGGTATTTGCAAAAAAAAAAAAAATTGAAAGCAGGGTCTCCAGCAGATAGCTGTACACCCACGTTCATGCCCCCCTTACTCAATGACAGTCAAAAGGTGAAGGCAACTTGTGTCTACCGGCAGATAAACGTACAAACAGAATACAGCGTGTCGGTAGCAGGGAATTCTGTTCAGCCTTGAAGAGGAAGGAAATTCTGACACGTGCCACAGCATGGACAAACCCTGAAGGCATTATGCTGAGTTACACATCAGTGTGAATGCGCTTAATGCCACTGAACTGTACACTTAAACGTGACTAAGATGGTGAGTTTTATGTGTATTTTAGCATGATAAAATTAAGTTTATTTTTAAAATATTAAAGTGTTCCAAGGGGTCCCACTGTGATTGGATGTGCCCTTTAAGGCTTAGTTTCCACGGGAGGCCCCTGTGGAAAAGGTGCAGCTCACGCACACTGGGCCCGCAGGGGAGGCACACGTTAAAGCTGCCTCTTCAAGTCACTGATTGGCTTTCCAATCTCATCGGAAGCTAAGATAACGCTGGTTGATGAGGTGAGGACTGAGATCTGAGGGAATGTTCTAGACGAAGAGAAGAACGTGGGTAAGACCCCACAGCAGTGTGAACACTTTGGATGTGTGGGACCACCTGACCAAGTCAAATCAGCCCTGGAAGGGGCGCATTGCACCCTTTCCTCTCTGTCATGGAACCATCGTGGAGGGGGTTACATTTGTGTATGTAATTGTATGACGAAAAATCTGGCTCCTATCTGACTGTGTTTTCCTCATTCTTGTATTCCCAGTACTCAATGTTGCATGGAATGAATACATCACGGCAAATATCCAGGATTTTAACAAATAATGACGTAAGGCCAGTGCAACTGGTCAGAAGCCAGCACCTCTGCCCAAGGCATGGAAGTCTGCACAGCCATTCTCAAAGTTAAAGAGAAAGGACAGCTGCATCTAAGACCCAGTGGTCTCGTCCCCCAGATTCCTCTCAGTAACCCAGCATTTGTGCGCCAAAGGTATGAACCTCGGCATTATCCGTAGTAGTGAAAAAGTGCATACTACATGATGTTCAACAATAAGTGGTTAAGAAAGTGCAGTATTATAAACCGCTGAAGTGATTATGAAGGTCATGTAGTAATGTGTAAAAGATATATGTGCTGTTGAATTTTTTCAAGTAGACTAACATGCCATGCACACTATGAATGCACCTGTGTAGTCATACATGCATATTGACAAAAGCTAGAAGCTAATAGATCCCACTGAACATGGTGCTTTGGAATGGTGGGGTTATGGCATTTTTCCTTTTGAGAAAATGCTTTTTTACAGTGTCTATAAACATTTCTCTCTCTCTCTGAGATTATATATATATATATATATATGATCTTATATGTATGATTTAACATATATGATGTTATATATATATCATTACATCCATATATATAAATAAAAATAAAAATATCATATATATATGATATCATATATATATATCAGATAGACTGTCACGCAAAACAATTATAGTGCCATCTTCTGGAAATCTTCTGGAAGCCTGTAAATGTCACAGGGCTTAAGGCAAATAGAGTATTTTTGGGAAAGGAAATACAGATGTTTTCCTTTGAAGTGAAAAACATATGCCACTTCAGGAAATTGAGTTGATTTTTCTTAGAGCTGCGTTCCATAAGTAACTTACATCAGCCTCTTATTTAACTCAGAAGGGATTGGATAGCAGTCAGATCTAAATTGCAGACCAACACTTTTAGGGGTTTATTCAGGGTCCAGCACAAATAACGCTCCTTTTTAATTACAAAATCATAAGCATGTCATTCTGTAACATAACAATATCACACTCAAGTACACCATATGGCATTTTCAGTGAAATGTTCAAATTAAAACTATATTATTATACTCATATTATTACCCTACCAACCACACTCAAGCAAGTGTTACTTCTGTTGGACCCTGTATTTTTTTCCTTTTAATTTTTTTTTCAAAATGTGTTACAATTGTGAAAATAATAAAAAGCTTACAAGGTCATAAAGGTGTCAAGTTGTAATAAACTCCGTTTTGTTTGCCAGCCAGCAAAGAGCTAAGATAAAAGCAAACATCTGTTCTTGAATCCATTCACTTGTTTTTGCACTGGCAGAGACTGTAGCTAGCTTGCCTAGCCTGCAGACACCCTTCAACAACTGGCTTTGAATAATTGGATGTATTTGCCTCCCCAAGAAGCAGTGAAAGGAGTCGTAGCACCATCTCGAACAAGAAAACGTAGAAGGGGACGTGCGGGTTTGTAGGAGGCCTGCAGTAGAATTTGCATCAATATGTTACTGCGGAAAATAACAAGTACATTTGCTCTCCCACAAAGCCATGGGCTGGATCCTGTTTTGCGAGTTTAACCAGTTCCCACACTTGACTTTTATTGTCTGGTGTCTCTACAAAATGCATTAGAGCTAGGGCCACGTCCATCCCCCATCTTTTCCTCCCCCCCACATCTGGATCGCTGCCACCTCCACCCCTGTCCATCTGTCTGTTCTTCACACTGTGTCTTCTTCACACGGCACCAGCTAAGGGTCACTTATCAGTCACCAAATGAAGTATAGCTTTTTGAAGATAGTGACAGCATCTTTCCCCTTTCTTATTTTCAGTACATCACAGTCAAATATTTGTTGAATGACTGAATGAATAAACGAATGAGTGGAAGGAAGGAAGGAAGGAAGGAAGGAAGGAAGGAAGGAAGGAAGGAAGGAAGGAAGGAAAGAAGGAGGGAGGAAGTTGGTCATCCTGGCTCTGTGGGCGGGTCATCACTTGGGGAGGTGACTGGCTATTAACTCTAATCCCTGTCGGTGCTCTGGTGAGGATCACTAGTTTCTGTCACACCCCTGCTCACCTTCTTACATGGCAGTGGAAATTTTAGCTGGCATGTGGCTGCCCACAATAAAATACATTTCTCAGCCTCCCTTGCAGCCTAGATGTTGCTGTGAAACTAGATTTTGGCCAGTGAGAAGTGAGCGAATGGAACGTGTGCAGCTTTGGGGCTTTAATTGGAAAGGCGTGTCCTCCCTTGCCCCTCCCCGCTTCCTGGGGCTGGGGTGCGCAGGGGATGGCGAGCCTCCTTGGACTCCTCAAAGGAGATCGATGCTTTGGAGACAGAAAAATCCTGGTCTCTGATGACTCCACAGACCAGACGTGTCCCACTAGGCCACCTTTGACATGAGAAATGCACTGGTAACTTATTAACTCAGCCACCATTACGTGGGGTCTTTCATACACAGCTAAGCCTACGTCTCAACTCATGCAAGGTTGCTGCTGTGGGATGTGAGGTCACTCATCGAAGCGAGGAAGGCTTGTGGACTCCCGGTCAGTTACCTAGTAGTCAGAGCACACAACACTTCAGGTGATATATTGGGTTGGCCAAAAAGTTCATTCGGGTTTTTTTTGAGATGGTTCTAGTAGTGCTTAGTTGTTTTTAATTTCATTCTAAACAATTTTGTTAGATTGTACTGTGACAGCTGTTACATCAGCGTGCATTTTAAAAAACTTAGCAAAATTGGTGAATTTTTGTAGAGCCATTTTAATATTAAAGATGGAAGAAAACATGCAACATTTTCATGCGTATTATACTTTATTATTTCAAGAAAGGTAAAAACACAACTGAAATGCAAACAAAGATTTATGCAGTGTATAGAGAAGGTGCTGTGACTGATCAAACATGTCAAAAGTGGTTTGCAAAGTTTTGTGCTGGAGATTTCTTGCTGGACGATGCTCCAGATGGTGGCGTAGACCACTTGAGGTCGACAGGGATCAAATCGAGACATTGAGAACAATCAACATCACACCATGCAGGAGGTAGCTGACATGCTCAAAATATCCAAATCAATGAACTTATTGGTGAAAATGAAAAATGTGTCTTTTATGGAAACTCCGTATGGACTTATTGGCCAACCCAATATTAAGAACTGACAATCATCACTGCCTTGAATAGATCAAAACATTCAGCGTGAATGCTTCAGAGACCCTGGGAAGCTGCTGTGATCTCATACACGTGACGTACTGATGTGGTTGGGGCGAAAGGGACACAGACTGCAAATGACCCTGGAGTTACTGTTCTTTAGTCCCAAGTAAAATAGGTTCTTACTTAGTTAACTTCTTGTTTCTGGTTGTTTCATCTGTTTAACCTATAATTCTTCTTCGCTACTGGATTTCTTGATAAAAGATTACTCAGTCCCCCAAGGACATGATGCCCCTAATTTATGGCCAAGGTTAAGGGTTTCCGTTCTTCAAGATTCTTACTTCCCTCAATACTAAGATTTCGTAAAGACTTGCCAGAACCATGCCGAGCAATCTCTATAGTATCCCAGCCTCTGAACCCCTGCTTCTCTGCGCAGGGCATGAGCTCATCTCTGAACATCCCTCCCAGATCTGACAGTTTAAGAATGTAAAAATCTCTAAACTGCCTTCATTGAATACGTTTTCTTCCATGTGCTCTATACATTGTACACTTTAGGTATCTCTTCTTCAACATATGTCTAGGGGCTTTTTAAAAAACTACAGTGTAAATCAGTATAGCCATAAATATAAAAACATACAATTAAAATTTGTACGAAATAATCTACAAGCTCCTCCAGATAGCTCCCTAGAAAGATCTGCTCATTCTACAGTTCTCTGATTTCATGCCTCTTTCCGGCCCATTTGCAGAGTTCTGGCGGAAGTTCAAAATCTGCTTTTATCTCCAATTTAGCCTCTTCCTCAAAAATTAATTTTGGAATCGGCTTACTCTTTTCCTAACCAAAACTCTGCAAACATCTGCTTGCTTTGCGAATAATTGAGCAGGCCTGCCACACACTGATGATTAAAGAACAGATTTAGGACTCTGATGCCTTGAGTTGAATTTAAAGAAATTTTTTCTTAATGTACTCACCTGCCCCCAGGGCTGCGGGCTGCACCCAGGTACTGCGCGAACCAGGACCCAAAGGCAAACTAAATAAAATCACTGCTTCCTGACACACAATTCCCCGGGGGACGTGTCTACAAAACAGCAGGAAGGGGTGGGAACGGAGAGGCACAAACACCTCAGCAGAGCGTCAAACTCTCAACCACTCTGGAGTCAGGTGGCACCTTCCGCCAGCTCCACTGAGTTGAGAAAACTTAGTTCCTTTCCCCCTGGTCCCTTTTCATGAAATTAGAGAAAGTGAGGTCACGCTCAAGTGGAGTCTGAAGGAAGTCCCCAAGGCAGGTAGGTGGCAGCTTCTTTCCAAAAAGTGATCTGCTGTTGGTGCCTTTCAGCAGCCTCTGCTGAGCTCCGGTCATTCTGGGGCAAGAGGACGCAACTGAAAACACCGTGCCAGGTCCCATTTGGAATCCCGGCCGTTAGAGCTGATATCAGTTCACTAGATCTTTCAAACTTCGCCGTAATTTACTTAATTTTAGGCATTTGTGTACACAAACATTTAATGTCATTGTCTTCTCTCTCCCTTATTCTCTCTCTCTCTCTCACACACACACAACCCCTGCCTACTGCCACTGAGAAAAATGTGGTGGAACTTTGCAATGCCATGTAATACTGATTCTTATCTTTTCCTAGTCAGCATCTACTAACATTGCGCTCTAACTTGAAAATGGCATCCTGGGGACAAATGCACCCAGCACTGGTTCTCGGAGGTGCTGAGAACCAAGTCGGGTTGTGGGTGCAGGCCCAGTCCCACTTACACCGCGGCAACACCGCCCCGAGTCTTGGCGTCTGTCTGACGGGTAGGGCAGACGCAGGAGTTAGGTCGGAAATTAAGCCGGTTTGTCCTCCAACCCCCCGTAGTTGCCTTGCCCTCTCGATCACTAAAGCCACCCGGGGACCTCAGTGCTTTCCCAGCAAGACCGTCAGCAGCCTTTGCCCTGCACACACTTCCTTCCCCTCTGCTTTGACTGTCCCTCCCCGGCCCCACTTCCCCCCACACCCACCTCTCCATCCCGGGCCTCTTCCCCTTCTTTTCCTCCACCTGTGCATTCTTTGGGGTGGTCCTCCTGCTGCCTGCCGTGTGGCTCAGCTCCACTCCCATGGTTCACTTCTGCGATTCGCGGTGCCTTCCGCAATCTCCATTGCCAGCCCTGGCCTCCTTCCTGGGCTTCACTCTGGTCACCTCACACCCCCTGGACAGCCCCACCATACACCCACAGAACTCCTGCCTCGACCCCTCCACACAGTATTTTCTGTGTCTCTGTATGTCACGGGCACCCACTGGTCACCCCAAGGAAGAACTTGGAAACCACCATCTATCTGCTCCCAACATCTGGTGGCTGACCGAGACATGCCGTTACCACTGAGCATCCTTCCCATCCAGCCTCCTCTCCTTTCCCATGGTCTCTTCACTGGGTACGGTCTCCTCAGTCACCTCCCTGCCTCTGGTTTTCAGCCCCTTTTATCTGTCACTGGCATGAGCGCCTAAGCATGTGTGGCTACAACAGTCCTTGCCTCAAAGCCTTTGCCTACAGAACCAAATCCCAGTGTCTCATAGAGGCCTGCGGGTCTTCTGTGGTCCATCTTCCGACATGTTGGTCTCACACAACTTGTACCACCCCTGGCCAGCAGCACACCGGCCCTGCTGGGAAGGGTTCACGCTGCAGGGTCCCGCTGGGGCCTGGACTCCTGTATGCGGCTTCTTACCCTCGTACCAGATGAAGGGATTCTGTCTCCCGAAGTCCCGTCATGACTTGTACACTCCTGTTGCACACTCAATTTTAATTGTGCCCCCATTCGTCCTCCGTTTTCAACTGTAAGCTCCTTTGGAGGAGTCATACATTTCAGCTTACCTTTCCAGGGCATCGGGCAAGTGGTTCATGTTAGGTCGCCTCCCCACAACTTTTCTAGAAGCAATGGTCACAGCCCTCCATTCCCACTCCTATGTGTGGTACCAGATTGAGTCCCTGGGGGCCAGCATTTGAGGCAGACTTTTGTTCCCAGCACCACACCCCCAAGCTAAGCCCCTCTCCCCTCCACCCCCAGGAGGGGAACCAGTTTGGGAAGTAGGTGGCGTTAACAGCAAACAAACTGAACACAAACTGAACGCGGGGACCAGCTGCCTGGCAACCTTTACAGGAATCCTTCTCAGACCAGAGTCACAGTGAACAATGGGCTATTTACAGCTTTTCTGAGCCTTTAATTAAAGGAGGAAATTATCTACCCCACCCCAGCGGGGAAGCAGGCCTAGGGCCACCAGCAGATCAGCAACGGAATGCCGACTTTCCCTTGGCCAGCGGCAGGGAAACAAAGGCATGTTCTGTGGTCTACCTTCTACCCTCCTTGCAAAAGCTGCTGCCACAAAACAGGGCTTCTCAGTTCGGGTTTGGCTTTCCCAGTCTTAGTCCCATGTTTGGTGACTTTTTTCAAGTCAAGTGGTCCCTGTTCGCTTCCCGGGTGAGCCTTCAGGTACGGGAGAGCCTTCTTTCTCCTGTACCTGTGCAGCGGCTCCATCTAGCTCATGGGTGGACAAATCATCACTGAAAGGAACTCCTTCGATGTCCAGGCAGGAAAAGCACCGTGAACCCCACAAACCCTCCTGAGCCTCTCTCCATTAAAAAAAAATCTTATTCTAATACTCAAATGCACTACTAGAACCAGTTTGGCAAATTAATTTTAATATACAGATACAAAACAAATATAGATTCATAGCATTTACAAGAAATCATTCAAATACCAGTGTAAATATATGTATATATTTTTACAAAATTCCATTCAACAAAAATACATTTCAAGTCACAGCACTCTTGCAGGACACCTTCCCGCTGTCCACAGCCAGCCCACCAGTTTGGGAGCCGTCACAACCCACACAGGTCACATCATCCTGGTGCTGATGAGTTAAAATGAAAAGGTTACCAAAAGCCTTGCAGGTACGTTAAGTCAAACGTGAATGACCCCAATACTTACAAAAGGGATGAATTATGAAATCACGGAATCAAATGAAGTATTTTCTAAATACCAATGTTGATGCCTATAGAATAACTAGAGGCAATATTGTTATGTATGTTGTAGCTAAGCACATTTGCATCAAATATTTAAACTTTTGGGTTTTTCCAGGTCAGATAGTTTTTCCTGCCCCCCCCCCGCCCCCACACCAAATCTCTTGAACTCCACCTTCACCACGTCCACCCTGAGCGCAGCATTAGCTGAGCGACACCTTACCAGAGAGAACAATGTGTAGGTGAAGCTCATCGCCAGGGACAACTGTGTTTGTGCAGCTTGTCCTGGTTAGTTTGTGTGTGACCTGCAGCCTGGAAAGGCCATTTACTCACACTTGCTGGCACTGTCCTGTGAGGGACACATCTGTTTCTCTCCTCAACAAAAAATAATACAGCAATTTCCCCCCTAACTCCACGTAGTCAGGCTGTTCCACTCTGGCTAAGTAAGTTGATTTTATTGAGGAATATCAGCAATCTGGGTACATAATTCTCTCCAACTGATAAAATATTGCATCTCCTAGCTTTTACGAGAGATTTCTACTGCGAACCAAATTTTCAATGAAGTGCACTTTTGCTGTGTCTAGTATCAGAGGGATTTTCTGAACAGGCAGTAAGTTAGTCTTCGTCTAAATTAGGCACACAAAGACACAACAATGTGCAGAAATAGTGGGCAGATGGAAAGGAAATGTTTTCAACCACAACATAGGATCCGGGCGAAAGAGATCGGATCTACCGAAAACTGGTCCCATCGGATGGTCCATCGGATGCCCTGGCAAGCTGCCGCTGCCGTTCTTTTTCTGGTTTTCAGCCCAGAGACAAAGAGCGCTACTTCTCCGGGATTTTATAAACATCCTATTTTATTATTGTTTTTTTATCTACTGCAAGGTTGTCCTACATTTTAGGTATGGTCAACACTGAGAAGGTGGCTCTTGACCCAAGGCCAGTGCACTTGCCTTTCGACAGAGTTGTCAAATTCTGAAATATGAATGATAAAATAGGCAAAGTTCATCAAATTCTGTGTAATCTCCTCTTTTCTTGGTCCACCACATTGTGCAATGTAGGGTCCAAAAGAGGGAAAGAAAGACAGAGAAAGCCAGATCCCCAGTGAAATTCATACGTAATCTGTACAGACTTTTTTCCTATGCTTTTCCAAGTAGGACACGTGACTTCAGTCAGGAGGGAAGTCTGACAAACCAAAATCAGGCTACATGAGCCTTCTACTCTTCATAGGACTCGGGCATTTGGTAAAACAGCGGAAGCTAGGCATGTCGACTTAAAGAAGTCAAAGGACGTTCTGTCCTTTTAAATCTATTTCAGCAGTTTTCAAAATCAACTGAAAACCCAAGTAGGACCCACCTAGAGCAGACCTTTGATGAGGAGATTCTCACATGGTACAGAGCTGACGGGCCCCAGGGCCCTGCAGGCCCAGGTATCCGAGCTCCCTGCCTTTTTTTTTTTTTTTTTAAGATTTTTTTTTTATAAATTTTTAGACAGAGGGGAAGGGAGGGAAACAATGTGTGGTTGCCTCTCACACACCCCCTACTGGGGACCAGGCGCACAACCCAGGCATGTGCCCTGATCTGGGAATCGAACCAGAGACCGTTTGGTCCGCAGGCCGGCATTCAGTCCACTGAGCCACACTAGGCAGGGTCCGAGCTTCCTGTTCTTGTTAGGGGTCCATGAGCAAGAGGTGGGGACCAAAGTCACGGCTCAGCTGGGAAATAAGTCAGGACTCGTCACAGAACTTAAAGCATTTCTTCATTGCCCATTAATAAATATTAGTAAATGGAAGCCTACTGAGTGGTTCTTTACTCACTGAATACTCATTTAAAATAGAACCTAAGCAAATAATTCTCTTTGCTTCCTTAACATAATTCTCTTATATTAAAAACAAAACACAACTGACTACTCAAAATTGCTGTATATACAAAACAACTCTACTTCAGCACGCAGACCCCTAGTTATTGCTGAGGGGCCCACGGAGGCATATCTAGTATAGTTTACAAAACATGACATTGTTCGTTAGTAAAAAGGTCAGTTGTATAAATGTAACTAAAGCTGAGACGTCTTCTCAAACACGAAGCACACACACTCGTGCATGACCTCACAGCACCTCCTGAGGAGCTTCCTCGCAGAAGAGGCCAGGGTTGCCGGCCTCGGGGCAGGGCGACCGCCCAGCAACACTGCCCAGCAGTGAGCGCCCGGCGGCACAGAGCGGCTCAAGGACAGGTGTGACCTTCTGACAAACTGCTACAGGACGCTGCACCAAGCTGCACCCGGGAGGCCCAGGATTTTGTCTGCCCATTGCAGGGCTTCACCTCCTTCAGGAAGAGCTCTGAGCGTGAGGAAGGCGGGAGGAGGGGAGGGGGGGAGGGCCCACACACCCAGGGACTCAGGTTGCACCTCTGCGTCTGACAGCACAGGCTTGCTTACTGGCCAGCACGGGTCTAGCAGGAAAAAGAACTTGCTGAGAGCAGCATGTAGAAAAGAGGTTCTCAAACAGAAAGCCACAGACTGTGCCATACAGTACCCGCCCATCAGCGCACTAAGTCAATCTTTACAGTGGCATCTCACTTGCAGAGCCTGTCTTCTCCGGACATGTTTAAAAGTTAGTTTAATCAACATTGACAATATAGACAAAGACTAGGAAAAAACTGTTGACGGGTATCAGACCATGGGGCCCTCGTGAAGAAAAGACCGCTCCCTCTGAGTCTAGGTGTATTTTGTTAGGTTCTCTTTTATAAAGACGGACCCCTCAGCAACCTGTTGACATGCTGAGGATGGCACAGTCAGCACTGCTGTCTGGGTTCACACAGCCAAGTGGGCTCCACACCCGCAGCTGACTGCTCGGAAGCTCACGCTTTCTCAGGGGAATGTAAATGCCATTATAACTTAATTGTTAAGGGCACCAGGAATACCTGATGGCGTGAGAATGCCTTTTGGGTGGTGCATTTGCATACTCGCTTCACCATAAAATAAAAATGAATGGGTTTTTATATTGCAAGTGGACACGTTTGAATAGTTTCAGGTTGTGACGTGAGTAGACGTGGTTCCTGCTCATGGAGTCACACGCTGCATGTGGGCAGGAGCGCGCCTGACTTGAGAAGGGCCAATCCAGCCCGCGTAGGACTTCTCTGACTCCCTCCCTCCCTGGAAAACAGCCTTACCGTCAGGAGGCTGAAGTTGCTCTGCTTGCAGACCTCCTTGCCACACGACAGGCTCGTCCTGCTTTCCCCTCCAGCCTGTAGGGGAGAGGAGCCTGGCAGGAGGAAGCCTGCACTACCACGTGGCAACTGTGTCAATTCAGATGACACCTGGGACACCATGTCTGCAGTAAGTCCCTTCCTGATACCATGGAAGAGAGGCACGGCTTACCCGTGCAGTGACAGGTAGTGTCCCAATCCCAGGACTACCATTGCCTTTGAATCAAATGCAAAAGCGTCATGCCCTCCTGCCCTTCCTCACCGAACTTTGGACCTGGGCTGCGCACAGCACTCGTCACCAGTGAGGCTCACAGGCTCTCTGCTCAGCACTCACTTTAGAGTACGTACGTCATCAGGTCCACGGTCTCGGCCGCCTCGGCACAGGTCACAGAAGGTTCCTGTGTACGTGAAAGCATCACCACCTTCTCCCCGTTCCAAGGAGGCAGCTGTGTCTCTGAAGACTGAAGGCAAGTCCAAGTCCTTCTCTTCCTTATTCATCCCCAAAGAAGTTTCCAGCACTGGGTCCAAAGACTGTCCTTGGATTGAGCAGTCGAAGTGCAGCCCTCCCTGTTGTCATTTCTTGAAAGGGGTGAGTTTATGGAAGGTGTGCCAGAACAGTGAAGGCTTCCTCTTGGGTTCTGCCAGGGCAAACACCTGCTGCTGGGGGACGCTGGTGGGCACGGTGATGTGGCGCTGGTGAGCGAGGTGCAAGCTCTGGTGTGGCGGGGCCGCGGGGCAGCCGCTGTAGCCTAGCTCGGGAGGAAGAGATGGCACATGGACCGAGGGTCACTTATCAGGGGAAGAGGGAAAAAAAACCGTGCCAAGACTCGAGTTCTTAGCTGATTCTCAACTCACACTGACTGAAAGCACATGTGACAGCTGTGACAGCACATTCAGCCCAGTCTGTGTGGAGGTGTGACATAGGTTATCTCACCGGGTCCTTGCAGAAGTCCTCCCAGGAAGGGACCATCAGAGCAGTGCGACTGGGAAGGACCCAAACCAGAAAGCTGACATGAATCACCTTGGGCACACTGCAGTAAGTGGCAGGACGGGAGCGGACCGCTGTTTGGGGTGAGAGGCAGCAACACGCTGCCTCAGCCCAGGTACTCCTCTGTCACTTACTAGCTGTTTCTGTGTCCCCGTTCCCTGATCTAAGGTGGGGACAACGGTGCCTGCTGGGTTACGAGTTAATATAATATGCCTAGAATAGTGCGCCCAGTACTTAGTCACTTTAATCAAAACTACATGATCAGAGTCAGCATTTTAAATTTGTGCAGAGGTCATTAGAAAGGCTCACTAAAACTAGTTAAAGGACCACACAGTAATTACAAAGGTCAGCACGGTGACAGGACAGAGGGTGGGTGGGGAGGAGCCAGGACCCGCCTCTGACCTCCCGCAGGGCTTTCTCCTCATCTACGAAGACAAATGAGGTAACTCAGGAAGTGCCCGATAGGTGATCATTCGTTGTTCTTCAGGGGCTGCTTGCTATGCTAGTGACTTAGAAGACACAGAAACAAATTCTTTCTCACAAACTGGTGTTTACTGCTCACCTGCCAGTAAAAGCGGAGATGTCAAAAAGGAATGCAGTGGATTTATTTTTCTGCCTTGAACATATTTATGACCTGGGGGTGGGGTGGGATTCTGCATCTGAGTGGAAGGAGCAGGGAAGTTTTGAGTGTGGTTTTGGTAATGAAGTCTCGGCGTAGCAGCTGACGGCTTATCACAGTCCCAGGCTGAACTGATCTTTGTTTTTGCATTTTCAGTTAGGAAAATACTGAATGGATAAACATCATAGGGTGAGTACCTCTTGGAGTCGATCTGAATTAAGTTTATAAAAACATAACATTTTTTAAATAAAGACCTTCAGTGCTTCTGTTGGGCCAGAGTATAGTGTCACCTATGTGAGCACAACCTTGGCTGGCACGTCAGGACCCTGCGGTGTGTGCCCTGGACACTGGCATGTTAAGTAGCTCCCCAGGTCCTTCTGATGGGCAGGGAGAGTGGAGGACTCCCATTCTAAATAAGCCAGAGTGCCTTCCTGTTCTTAACTCATCGCACGAGGGATGAATGTCAGGTCTTTTTCCTTACTTAAGCTGGAACGTAGCCTGCGGCGGACATGCAGTTGGGGTTGGAGATTTCCTCCTCACACGCCCGAAAGAGCAGGAGGGGATGATCTGCCTCAGACTACTGACGATACCATCATCCCCTCAGAACGCGGAGGTCCCCGGTTTTAATCCCAAAACCGATATACCTTACAGAGATGGAGGTGTCTGCAGAACTCACCTTTGGACTTTCCATGTCCTGCCTTTTGAGCATTTAACATGGCGAGTTTCTTTTGATTTTCAGAAATTTCCATTCCTGGATTTAGAAACAAAAGTAAATATGTATTCAAAACAAGCGAAAACATTTTAGAATAAAACTTGGGCCTTGACCCATATTACCCCTGAGGTATTCGCCATAGCCTGAAGCGTAGAACCTTAATCCTGAGGAACTAGAAGAGGCTGAAAAGACTGGAAAAGGAGCTAGAATTACCACTAGGGTGGCCACAGAGTTACTCTCTACACCAGGACACGGGAAAGACTCAGACGGAGTGCTGTGGGTAAGGGTGCAGACTGCTTGTGTAAACCCAGACAAGAGTTCATGTGGAGTCACCCCAGTCACCTCCCTGCAGGACAAGGCCCTGGAAGGAGAAGCCAAACCACAGGGGCCCCCAGGACTGCGCACCCACCCGCTGTGGAAGCTGAGCGAGTTTTATTCTCCCCTGAACACAGGTAATACCTGAGTGATGGGAACTGGATTACCCCAACTGTAGGGAGCGTGAGGAGAGAGGCAAGGACAGAGGTGGAGGAGGCTCACCCTGGTGGACTGGATCCTGCCTGGGGCGAGGCTTCCTCCTGGGGAAGGAGACCTGGGCTCTGCCTCTGCTACCTGGGGCCACTCGCCAAGGCTTACCCTCCACCTTCGAACTCTGCTCCCTGTGCCCTAGGCTCCTTGACAAGCCTGACATCAGTCCCTAACGGGTCCTAACATCTCCTTCAGGCTCCGTACACTGACCCCTGGCTTCTACTGCTCCGAGGCCCACGCAGCCCTGCCTTATTCCCGCCCTCCGTGCCCAGTCTGGCTAATGGCATGAGGATCGACCCACCTATTCTGTACTGGGCACCTAGGCTGACACGATATTTTCGTCCACTCTCACCCAGACCACAGACTCAATGGCTCCAAGAATGCCACATGCAGCCATTCATTCATTCATTTATTCATTCCTGTCTGTCTTCCAAGTACCAGCTGTGGGGAAAGGGCTGAATTGCAAAGGTACAATAACAGCTCCCCCCTTCTTTCTCTTCCTGAGGGGCAGCGTTGAAAAGTATTTAGAAGGCCCTTGAAATATTTGGTTCTGAGGAAAACCCAAAACATCCCAAGTTAGAAATGATTTCAAAGCCTGCACTAGATAACGTTACATGCAGGTAAAAAACAGGATTTTGTGGATCTCTCATTTTGCATCTGAACTTATTTGACCTTCAACCATCTGAAGAATTCTCGGCGTGAGGGAGTGATGAGCCTTATTCCAATGAGGCCCGGGAGTCAAAAGGAGCGCCAATACATGGACGTTGCTGGGGATCAGCTTTCCTCTTGGATTAAAGGACACTTTCACTTAGCAGAAGGGGCCACCTGTGAGCAGTGGGCTCTGTGCCACTGGAGGTCGAGGTACGACCACCTATTATGAGTGTTACGAGGTACACCAGTGCTCACCTATTGAGAATGTTTCAGAGGAGATTCCTGCTTCTGATGGCAAGTTAGCCTGATGACTTGTAAAGCCCTTTCTACTATAAAATATGAGCCCACGAATCCTCCTGTGGGTGAGAGCACCATCCGTGGCCAAGCCTGGGGCCAGTGCTGGTGACACAGGCCACATGGGGGGGTGGGCGCTACAGAGCACCTCCTGGTTTCATTTCAGCTTTCCTCACGGCAGTGGACCGGGAACTGAAAGGGGACGGCCTTCTCCTGTATCCTGCCCTATACCACCTTTGAGGTCTGGGCCCAGGAGGGCTGCAGAAGTGAGCATCCCTCATCCTGCCTCATCTCTAGAGGTCCGTAGTCCTTGTGTCATCCTGACTTCCATTCAACAGTTTATGTTTAAACCCTACCATGCCAGGAGGCGCCCGAGCCTGGCTCAGAGACTATAGGTGCCCCCACGGTAAATACCAGGCTCAACGGTGCACCTCACAGGCTGGTCGATACCTGGAGGGGAGCAGAGCTGCGGAGATCAAGGCAATCCTGAGTACGGAGAGGCATGGCCTTTACTGCAGCGCAGGAGGCTTCGTGGCTGAGATGTGGAATGTGCAGGCAGGTGTGGGGCTGGAGTGGACTGTGATGGCAAGGCAAATTTAACCCTTTCGGTATGGGTGCCAGATATATCCCGGCACCCATCTGATGACCTGTGTGGACGAGCGCCGGATATATCCGGCATCCAAGTGGCAATCCATGCGTGTAAACGACATCTACAGTTGGTAAAATTCTATTCTGTTTTACTGGCGTATTAGACGAGGATCATATGTGTACATAGTTTTGTATATAATCTTGTATATAATCTGTTTATAGTTTTTATAAATTTTACTTATATAATTGATAGAATTTTATATAACTACCTCTTAATATTAAAGTTACAAACAACACTTGGAAAAAAGCATTGTTTTATTAAGCATAGATCTTATATAAGGTTAGGAAAGTCTTCACACAAAGGAGGACTGACCATGTGCTATGTGCACCTTTTCGGCGTGGCACCTCGTACAGCGGGAGTGTCAGGGCGGAAAGAGCGCTCGTACGGAAAGGGTTAAAGTGCTTAAAGGTACAGCTGAAGAGGAAGCCTCAAGGATCACCTCCTATTTCTCATGGCCTGGGTGATGGTCACCAGAGTGGGACTCAGTCTCCTGGGCACACTGAGCTGGTTTGAAATGTTACTTGGTCATGCTGTAAGAGTGGGCAAAGGCCTTGGCCTCAATTTTCTCATCTGTAAAATGGGGATAGAAATAGTACCCATATTTTGACATTAAATGAGACCATCTCTGTGAATGCAGAGTCCAGCTCTGGCACATAAACATTGCTAGTAGTTGCTACATCTGTCACAGCCTGTCTGGTAAGCAAGTTTAGGAATATTGACAATTCGTGAATCCTTCTCTTTCCCCAAGGGTGGAGGGCGAGGCTCGAAAGCAGAGGCCAAGCACACCGCCCGGCGCTGAGGCGCTGCTTACCCATCTCCCGGTCCTCTCGCACCCGCTTCCTTTCGTCCTCACGAGCCTGGAGCCACCTGGCCTTGTCTTCTTGTCTCTTGGCACAAAACAGATGCACCTCGTCAGTGGCTTTGCTGACAAGCTTGAAGGCGTTTTTCACGCTGAGATTCCAGTCCTTGTCCCGCCCGTCCTCTAGGTCCACGAGCTCCATGTCATCCATATCCACGCGGCCCCTGTAATAGAGCATGTCTCTGCGCAGCAGGTCCTTCTTGCAGGACACCAGCTGGTGGTCAAACAGAAAGAATGTCCGCTGCTGGCTCTTGCCTTGCTTAGTGATTCTGGTCAGCTCCCCAGAATGGATCAATTCTGAGCTTCGGTCTAAAATGTCCTGTCCCTGGAAGACGAGAAAGAGCACACTGTCAGACCTTCCAGTTTCCACGCCTTCAGGTGTTAGGGATACAGGACAAGGCCTGGCCCAGAATCTTCCCCAGATTTTCCAGCTGCCTGAGGCCCATGTCACCAGTGGGGACTGTTACAGTGCCTCTGTGTAATCCGAAGTGTCTCCTTTTGTCAGAAAATTGGTGGAGAGCCTGAGGGGCTAACGGAGTCTGACCGTGACCTGGCGTGGCAGCTGGCCCAGGCTGACCCACGGGGAACGAGGACTGCAGGCAGGTCTGCATGTGACCGCTGCCCTGTGGGGGCTCTGGCTGAGGCAGGTGTAGAGCAGCTTCCTTGGAACAACTAACTAGGGTCTTTGGAAACAAAAGGCCAGATGGCAGATTACCAGCCAGAAACTGGTAAACTTCTGACAATAAATTATCTGCTAAGTGCCAGAGTCCAAGAACGCAAGGAAACCACACTTTTATCACGTTTCGGTTGGGTCTAATCCAATGGAACTTTATGGTACTTGAAATGACATTGGCTTTTAATTTTATAAATTAAAGACTTTATTCTCCTTTAATCTCAGTCATACACAACATTATTTTTTGTAGCCAAACGCTCTTGACTTCAAAATCCTTCTTCTGTTTGTTTGCCTAGAGGAATTCTGTACCCTAGATTCTTCACTTGCAAAATAAGAGCCAGACTCAGGGATCTCCAAGCTCTGAAACTCCATAAAGCCCTTGAAATACAAGCATTTCTTTCCAACGTTTACCACTATTATGTACTGTAGTTAAAAACCTAACTTCTCAACCCCAACTTTCACTGTCCTTCGGGAGCGTGAGTCTTGGCCAGTCAGCATGATGCAGGACGACTCTTGCTCACTCTGAAAACAGCACGAGCAGCATCAACATTGTCCTCGATGACCACAGAGCCTGGCAGTCACCAGCACAGACTCTGAAGCCAGGCTGCCCCCTGTGCTTGGGCCCAGTTCAGCCGCTTCCTGGCTCTGTGGCCGCGACAAGACACCTAACTGTCCTGTGCCTCAGTTTCCCCATCTGTTAAGTGGGGTGGTAGTCCCTACTCCACAGGACTACTCACGGGACTAAAGAGTTCCCACAGAGAAATGGCCAGACCAGTGCCAGGCACGTGGCAAACACGGCACGGGCACTAGCTATTGTCATTGCTTGTTTTCATAAACGAACAAATGTGTGCATGTGCGCACGCACAGTTCCTGCAGGCTGCGTGAAACCCGGCATTCGCACTGTCTTACAACCCTTACAGTGGCCCCGTGAGTTAGGTGATAGTTTCCTCTCTGCCAGGTAGATGAAAACACGGACCATCCCCAGTGCACAGAGGGCGTATACCCAGGCAGCCCATGCAGCTCCACAGTCCACGCTGCCATTTGTATTTTAGATGTTCCCCAGCTGCTCCCGTGAAGCTTAGTCTCTCGCAGGAGAGAGGCAAGGCAACAAGTTATAACAGACA